>JAXCGZ010013398.1:105000-107500 GCA_037179515.1 Halocaridina rubra | reverse complement strand
TGAATTTACAGACTCTTGTAGGTTATGTACATATACAAGAAACAAAGGTGGCCCTAAAACTGAACCATGTGGAACTTCACTACTAGTCCTTCTCCATTCATGCACTGAGTGTCTTACTCTAACACTCTGTTCCCATCCTTCTAAGAAAGTTTTTATCCATTCCAAGACATTTCCACTTATTCTCGCCATTGCTTTCAACTTCTTAATAAGTCCCCCATGTGGGACCGTGTCAATTGCCTACTGGAAGTCTAGGAATATGCAATCTGCCCATCCTTTTCTTTCCTGCAAGATTGGCTTACCTCATCATAAATTTTAATTTGTTGATCTACTTTCTCTGAAGCCATGTTGTCTCACTAAAAGTTAAAGAATTCCAAGTGAAGAGAGATGTATTTTCATAGTAGTTTCTCTATAACTTTGGAAAGAATGCTGATCAGGGAAACAGGTCTATGTTTTAGAGCTGTTTTCCTCCTTCCCCTTTTGAAAATAAGTACCACGTTCACTTGTTTCCAGCATCTTGGAATATCCCCAAATTCTAGCGACTTTTCAAATATAATACATTTTGCAGTCGATATTGATTTAGCGCATTTCTTAGGTACATAAGGGGATATATCATCAGGACCTGTAGCTTTATCGACATTTAACTTCATCAGCGCTTTGCTTACATCTGTGGCTGAAAAGATGATGTTCTCTAATACTGGCCCATGATTCCTATCTCTGCAATATGAGGGAGTGGGGTATTTTCTACTGTATATACTGACTGAAACTCCTTGTTCAATTCTTCGCAGATGTCATCATCCATCTCAGAGATGCTTCCATCAGCTCTCTTTAGCTTTAAAACCTCTTCACTGACCTTCAGTTTTCATCTTTATCAGAGGAAAACTGAAGGTCAAAGAACAGGTTGAAAATATTGGATTTTCTTTAGCATTCCTGGTGATATCCCTTCCATAGTCTCTCTCTGCCTCTCTTCATTTACTTAGGTAATCATATTTTGCTCTTTCATGTCTGACTGGCATTAATGTTTTATCTCCTCCTATACCTCTTCCAGGATTTGACTCTCCACTCCTTAGCTCTCTTACACTCATTATTGAACCAATTTTCTCTGGCATGAATAACTCTTATCTTGATGACAGGTATGCAGCAATCTACTATCTTCTCATATTCCTGTCAAGATTTGTAGTACATTTCTTGTACAGATTTGTTGTTAAATAATGTTCTCCAGTCGATAACTGGACATAAGTATAGCAGATATAAGCTATAAGTTTGGATTCCTTTTAATCTTCTGTGGTGTAGTTGCTAGAGCCTTGACTTAGTAATTATAAGTCCTAGGTTCAAGTCCCGGTCGTGGTAAAAACTTATTCATGTTTTCACATATGTAATGTGCTTATTTGGTTATTGTTGGACCCGATTGAGATTGGGAGTTGAATTAAATGCGAAAATGAAGCCACGAGTGAGGTTGGGGAATCTGTCATATGAACATAGTGGCATTCAGATAGAATGCGTTCATTCCTAAGTATAACAGATATAAGCTATAAGGTTGGATTCCTTTTAACCTTCTGTGGTGTAGTTGGTAGCACCTTGACTTAGTAATTATAAGTCCTAGGTTTAAGTCCCGGTCGGGGTAAAAACTTATTCATATATATATATATATATATATATATATATATATATATATATATATATATATATATATATATATATGAGTAGGTATATCAGGGTTATTAAAATTTAAATCACCTGATTTAAATCGATTTATATCAGATCAAGAAATAATGATTTAACTCAGAATTATTTTTTTTTTTACAAAATATGGTAATATATTTACTTCCATATGGTCAAATATGAAGATATGCAAGTTATCCAACGGAAATTAATGTAATTCTTCTCATTTGTAACGATTTAGCTATTATATCTTGGTACTTTATCAGTTCCCCCTAATGGAGACAGTAAGAATACTTCCTCCGATTAACTTTCATGCCATAAAAGTCAACTAATGGGGGTAGAGCAAAGGGACTGGGAATCCCCTCCTCTGTATATTCTTCAGGCAAAAAGCAAAGATATTTTGCTTTGACTCAGCCACCCTTCTAATAATGAGGAATAAAGCTCTTGTATATAGAGATTTTGTTAGCAGCCAAATAGTTTAACATTCCGAGTTTACTTTGATGAAAAATGTCAGGCTATTCACTTTTATATCATTTTTTAAAGTAATAGAATTACAGTCACTAGACGAATATAGAAAATAAAGAATATGTATAGCTTTGACGTCCTCCCACATTTTAGCACATGTAACAGATTAAAGTTATCAAGGCAGGTTTCTGACTCCCAAGCAGCGACACACTGCAGAGTAGAATGTTTGTGAGTACCATCCATATTATCTTCCAACTCTCATGCCATTACATGGCTGCAGTGCACCAAAGGGCTTAATTTTGGTAAAATGTTGTAGAATCCCTCTTCTCCTTTGCATGGTGGAAGCATTTTGCAAATGATATAAAAGAAAATGTAG
>JAXCGZ010013398.1:92500-97500 GCA_037179515.1 Halocaridina rubra | reverse complement strand
GGAGTTTGCAACTGAATGACTCCTGTGCTTTGACATCTTGTTTTCCTCATACTCTCAACCGGAATCTATCCTAGATCTTGGAGGCATTCTCTAAATCAGCCTCTTCCTAAGAAGGGTGACCATTCTATTCTTTCCAACTACCGACCAATTTCTCTACTCTCTGCTATTTCTAAAGTATTTGAAGCTTTGCTCAATTTTCGCTTCTTGAAACATTATGAATCTAACTCGCTTATTTATGATCAGTCTTTCACAAGGCAAGATTCACTGGTGACCTCCTGTCCTATTGTTACAACCCCTAACAAGCTTGTTAACCCTTTTTCTATCTATTCCGCTGCTCAACCAATCAGCGTTCATTTCACCTCGAACAGCCAATCATAATGAAGTTTCTGGCCTTACCCTCGACCCTACTTCAGCTGACCGTCTTAACCCCATTGCCTTCCCCACTGTCCGAGGCTTTAAATACCCAGTTAGGAACACCAGCGAGAGAGTACAGTTCCAGACCAGCGATCATCACGTCATACCAGGAGTCTATTCCCTGGCCCAGTTTATACATTTCTTACAGCTGGAGCTCCTTGTTTTTGTATTGTATATTCTTTGTTTTGTATTAGTTTATTGCTCTCCTCCCAAATTCCATTTCACTGGGTTTTTTTATCTGTAGGTTTATATTAAGGTAATGTGTTTATGTCTGTTTTGTTAATCTGTAGGTTTATAAAATCTCAGATTATAATTCCTATTGTATTATGTGAACTTGATATTACAATTGTTATAAATTGTTCACCTTCTTTCCATGCCCTTCATTATTTTTGAGTCAGATAAGTGTATTTATCCATTGCCACATGGTCATATATTAGACCTGGGTCCTGGGCATGAAAAACTTGAATTTGGTATTTACCAGTCAGACCTGGGTGTAAAACTATTATCTCACTCATGCATGGTCATCCTCTCTGGGGAGCTGTGGTGACTCCTTTGTCATCACCCTTTTATATCTCTAAGGTTTTTGACAGAGTGTGGCACAAGCCTCAGTTTTTTCAAACTTCCTGCTTATGGCTTTACCCCTTCTCTCTGCTCTCTGATTTTCAGTTTTCTTTCTGACCAATTTATATCTGTGGTTATTTACAGTGCAACATCTAGCTCATTCCCAGTTACCAGTAATGTTCCACAAAGCTCTGTTTATTCACCTGTAGAGAATATATTTTCATTTATATTTCTCATGTACGATATACGTTTTCTTTGTAATGAAATGCATAGTTTTCTTTTGTCTCACTGTTTTTGTTTATGTTTTGATGAGTAAGCCCATCATATTATTCTTCAATAGGATGTCGTGCAGCATGGTCGATAGTCAAAGAAGATAAACTAATATTTAGGACCAAGGAATATTAATAATAATATAATCTTAAAAATTAGAAAAGCCCCAAATAGGGTGAGTAATTAAATATTTTATGTGTAAGATACTGTGCCTGAATAGTGATGAATATTAAGTGCATTATGTAAATAAATGACCTTTTTCTTTTTTTTCTTTTTGTCTTTTTTTTATTGTATTTTCAAGTTATATTTTCATTTTTATAAACTATACAAATATTATTTTTTGTTGCCAAAACGTTAATAATTTTATTCTTTGGTTGCAGGTTTTTTAAATTGTGTTCTGGTTTGTATTAATAAATTTGTAAAGGGTCCAAAGCTGTCTCCCAATCCACCCTCTACACACCTACTCTGCTCCTTCTCTCCATCAATGATCTCCAGTCCCCATCTTCTTATTTTCTCTTCGTCTTTACCGACAATTCTACCCCTTATTATTCTTCTGTTTTCTCTTTAAAACCTTCATCTGCTACTCAAAATAAGTCTCGTATCACTCTTTCTTCAACTTTCACTTCCTTATTTACAGAGAATATCTGAGTGGGGCACCCAAAATTTAGTTAAACTCAATGCCTCCAAGACATAGTTTCTGGCTGTCTCTTTATATTCTTCTCCTCCTGATAGCCCTATGGTCTTTGACAATAATGAAATTTACCTTCTTAATTTAATTAACATATAGGAATCCACATAGCCTCTAATGTGTCTTGGTGGAATCACATAATCCAAATTTCTAAATTTGCATCTAAATATTGGGGGGTCAGTTTTGTTTTCGTCATTAATTTTCACCTTTTCAGTTACTTAAAATCTACAAAAGACTTATCCGTCCCTGTTTAGAATATTTCTCGCACATATGGGGTGCTTCTTCCTATACTTATATCCTTTATAGGGTTGAATCTATGTCAATCATACTCATCAATGACCCTTCTCTTTCTGCTACTCGGGATTCTCTTTCTCTTTGTCGTAAGGTATCATCCCTTTCCGTCTTCTGTTTTACTACCTCCAATTTGTTCTGAGTTAATGTGCATCTCTCCTACTTTGCCGAGGCTGTGTCACATTCACCAAGAGGCCTCATCTCACAGGTACTGTGTGGAGATTTATAGCTTGCATTTTGGTTGGTGCAGTGACTGCTTCTTCCTGTTGATATATGTTCTTTAAGAAAAAACTTGGGTCTGACCTTAAAGTCTATTACTAGAAAATATAAACATGTATTTATGCAAGAGACTATACATATATAAAGAATAATAAAGAGCAAACGGGAGATGCACTAGACTTGCGTGACTGATAATCCAAGAGGCTGATACACGACTTACAGCGTCCAAGGCTGATGCATGACCATGGCTGATGCATGACTATCAGGGTCCTAGACTGATATGTGACTGACTATATTGCTTATGGAAAAATTCTTAGAGTAATGAATCTAACAAGATGTTATTCCACAAACTATTTCGTTCCCTGACTGTAATAATACCATATATTGTTCTAAGGCTCCAACAGCCAAAATGTGCACCAGCTGTCAGTGAAATGAAGTAGCTAACAACTCATCGCACCAATAAGAGCAGACTCTCTCTTCCATGAGTCGAGGAGAGTGATGTGGTACAGTGGGGGGATTATCTACAGGGCTTTTCAATGCCGAGCAAAGGGCCACAGGGACATGGGGGAAAGCATCAACACTAGGAGAGGGCACTGGACGGATATGCCAATGATTCCGCCACCAGACTTGTCCACTGGGAAGACATACCTCGTACTCCCTGGACCCGTCACAGCCCATAAGTACTCCGACCTTGTTTCAACAGTGTGACGTTGGATCTTGAATTCGGATGCGCTGACCGACGGTCAACCTGGCAAGGGGACGGGCATGGGAATTGTAATGGTGCTTGACTCGTTCAGTACAAACAGCAGTTCGGCAGTCACAGTCCTCTGTTTGGGCTTGCCATTCCATGGAGAAGGACTCTGAGTGGGCTGGGACACAGGAGTGGAGGGGGCGGCTATACAGCACCAGGGAGGAAGATTGACCTGCAGACGTAGAACTGTTGCATAGCTCTAGGAGACCCCTGCCAAAGTCCTTGCAGTCAATGCTTCCATTGGGCGCCGTCTTCAAAATGAGGTGCTTTACGGACTTGACTGCTGCTTCGTCATGTGCATTTGACTGGGGATAGTGAGGCAAGGACTTCACATGGTGATGCCTCAACGTTCCATGAAGTTCAGGAAATTAGCACTGTTAAACAGTGGACCTTCATCAGTCCTGAGGCATACGGGAACATCAACTTCACAGAAGTATCTGCAGAACATACTGACAACTCTTGAATCCATCGTGTTGGGTCCATAGGGTACAACCAAGGGCCAGCCTGACAATCTGTCTGCAATTACCAGGAATGGCTTCCCTAAAACCTGGAAGGAATTAGCAGAGACACACTCAAAAGGCCTTGTAGGGTGATAGTCATATAGGAGAGATTCTTGTTGCGGGCTGGGCTCCTGAAGGGTCCTGTCGGTTTTTGGAAAAAGTGATGACTTGACCACTGTGTTGGTGGCATTGCAGGTAACGATACATCGTACATGATGACAGTTGCCGTGTTCTTTGCGATGAGAAGGGGTAGCTCTACCAGAGTCTGAAGAGTTGACCCTTGTCCTTTTTCTTGCAATATCTGTCGTAGTGGCCAGTCTTGTTGCAAATGCAGCATTGGACATCCATGGCTGGGCATCTAGGGGTCCTGGCCAAGTGACCCTTATGGCCACAGTTGGCAAAGGTGCCGTTAGAAGTAGGGAACCTTCCTGGGTCGTGCCTGCAGTTGCAGGACTGTCATGAAGAACTGGAGGAAGACTGTGTCAGTGGAGTTTGCTGGGAGGAGGCCATCCTCTGCCGTCGTTGTTCCTTCTTGTATGCAGAAATGGCAAAGAGTTGATTAGGTGAGGCATGAATAGCTGAAGCAATTGTACGAGCAGCCTCGAATGACCTACAGCACATGACGAATATGTGGAGGGATATGGCTGTGTCGAGAGGGATAAGGAGCTGTACAAGGTCCTGATCTCAGACTCCCAGTAGGATTACCATCTCTAACTATGTCTCGGCACACAATGGGATCGCCGGAACACAGGTCTACCTCTTCATCCAGGTTTTTGAGGCAGACATACAGGTCACTGAAAGCCTCACCAACGGCTTGTTTGCAGCAAAGTAGGTCATGATGTCAAATGGCTGCGTTTCTGAGATTCTTGAAATGATCTTGCAAACAGTCAAATATTTCATCGACGGTGAGCGAAGAGTCTGGAGGGATGCCTAGTGTGTACTCAAGAACTTTTTGTAAGTCAAGGGAGATGCACGTGTGAAGATGTATGAGCTGTTTCTCTCTTGACGTTTTCTGGAGGTCTATCATAACAGCAAAGTCTTGCCCCCTCCGACACCACTGAAAAATTTCTGGAAACGTTGCCTCAACTTGCAGGGTGGGTGGGTTCTGGCACTGGTTTGCTTGGAGGAGGAGGAGGAGCAGCTGAGGGCTTAGCCATGAAAATAGATGTGGCAGACATTTGAACAGGGGGGCTGTGGATCGCAGGAGGAGTCATAGGAGGAATCACAGGAGGAATCACAAGAGGTACTGGTGTATCCTGGAAATTGACACTAACAGACAAATCTGTTGGGGTTGAGGGGTGGTTAC
>JAXCGZ010013398.1:42500-65000 GCA_037179515.1 Halocaridina rubra | reverse complement strand
CGCATAGCAGGTAACTGTAGTACCGGGGATGACAGGAAGGAGGGAGAGTAGACGATGCATAAGGATATTGAATAGAAAAGGACTTAGCACACCCCCCTGAGGAGTACCCAGTTCAAACCGTTCATAGGAGCTATACGACCCTATAAAAAGGACACTTGATGTTCTGTCGCAGAGATATCCCCGTATCCATTTCAGTATGTTCCCCCGAACTCCAAAGTCCACCAGCTGGTCAAGAATAATTTCCCTGTTGGCTATATCGAAGGCAGATTTGAGGTCCAGGAAGGCGACCACACTGGTGGGAGAAAGACGGGTGTAAAGTTCAGCGAGACAGTGATGTGTGCTCCGTTGTGGGAGGAAACCATAAAGACTGGGGGAGAGTTTATCCTGTAGACGGTGCATGAGCCAGGCAAGAAGGATGCGTTCAAACACTTTGCTGAAGCAGGAGGTGAGGGAGATAGGCCTAAATTTGTTGGTTCCAGGTTTTGGTAGAGGAATAATAGTGCTTCTGGTCCAGGCAGAGGGCACATGCCCCAAGCAAAAGCAAAGATTGAAGAGCTGCAGTAGGGGGTTACCAGGAACTTTCTGAAGAAGACGGAGAACTTGATATGTAAGACCATCCTCCCCAGGGGCAGTAGCCTTAATCCTAGCAAGAGCATGTCGTAGTTCATCCTCTGTGAATAGGATGTCATCCTCTTCATCCGTCTGTAGTACTGCACCCATTAGGTGGAGGTTACGAACACTGCGGTGGGTGGAGAGTGCCTCTTGAACGTTCCCGGGAAGGTTGCAAGTTTGTGACTGTGCTGACCAGGTAGTAATGAGGTCCTGAGCATACTCAAGTGGAGTGTGGTGTAGAGCACAGGTGGGTTTCTTCTTGACAGCCTTCCTTATAAGATGCCACATAGTCCCAGCGCTAGTCTGATGGTTAATACTATCCGTAAATTTCTACCAATACTCCGTGTGCACGCACTTCTGCAGGGCAACCAGATCATCCCTCGCCAACTGATATTGGTGCAGGTGGTCTGGGGTGGGCTGTCTTTGAAAGGAGAGTCCAGCATCCACAGCTGTCCTTTCCGCCTGGGCAATACGAGAGAGAGAGAGAGATATAAAGATATGTAGATAGATAGATATGTGTGCTTATATATATATGTATATATATATATATATATATATATATATATATATATATATATATATATATATATATATATATATATATATATATATATATATATATATATATATATATATATATATATATATATATATATATATATATATATATATATATATATATATATATATATATATATATATATATATATATATATATATATATATATATATATATATATATATATATATACATATATATGTGTGTGTGTGTTTACCTAATTGCAATTACCTAGATGAGCTTATGGGAAAGAGCCCTATGCGCGTAACTCGCCGTCTCCTGGTTGGTTCCATTTATGTACTCAATGATTACTTATCATCCTTGCCCTAAAAATGATCAATTGAGTTAGAATTATCTATGTCCTCGTTTAGCGAATTCCAATCATCATGTAAATATTACACTAAAAAATTAGTTCCTTACATCCTGTAAAGGAGGATTCTCACGAAGTCACAAGCTATGACCTTTAGGTTTAGAGTAAGCCACATCAAAATATCGGCACCTATCCGCTGTGTCAAAACCATGTAAGAATTGACAAACCGTCACTCATTTTTCTAGCTTCGAGTGATAAAAATTCTAATTCACCCAGTTTCTTCTCATAGCTGAGAATGCGTATATCTGGCACCAGCCTCGTGGCATGTCTTTGATTTTTTCCAGCTTATTTATATGCTTTTTCAAGTGCGGATTAAAAAAGGGTGCGGCATATGCAAACTTTGGCCTCATATAAGTTACATATATATTTCTGAAAATTTCCTTGTCCATGTGTTTGAAGGCTACCCATACCTTTGAAAAAAAAAAAGCATATGAATTTCGTACTATGCCATTTATATACATTCCCGGAGACAAGTTTGCCGATATGTTTACGCCTAGATCTCTCTCTAACTTGACTCTCTGCTCCTACTAATAAGCATCCAAGCTTGGGACTTCTTGCACATATGCCCATTCTCAATATCTTACATTTTGAAGCAACTTTTATTTCCACTCATGCAGATTGGTTAAGTCTTCCTAAAGTTATCTACCAATGCTCTCGTCTTTTGCTTTCTTCATAATCTTTGCATGATCTATAAATATATTAAAAAATGAATTAACAGACAGGTAGGTCATGTACATAAACAAGGAACAAAGGTGGCCCTAATACTGAGCCCTGTGGAACACC
This sequence comes from Halocaridina rubra, assembly GCA_037179515.1. Classification (NCBI taxonomy): domain Eukaryota; kingdom Metazoa; phylum Arthropoda; class Malacostraca; order Decapoda; family Atyidae; genus Halocaridina; species Halocaridina rubra. The sequence continues at coordinate 62,676 of JAXCGZ010013398.1, read as the reverse complement.
ACTACTAACCCTTTTCCAGTCAGACACTGAGTGTTTTACTCTAGCCCTCCGGTCCCTTTCTTGTAAGTTTTATCCATTACAAGACATTTCCACTTATTCTTGCCAATACTGTCAGCTTTTTGATAAGTCTCCCATGTGGGTCCTTATCCAATACCTCCTGAAAATGAAAGTATATACAGTTCACCTAGACATCTCTTTCTTGTAAGTTCTGGCTTACCTCATCATAAAATTCTAATAAGTTTGTTACTGTTGATCTCCCTTTTCTAAAGAGAGATACGTTTTCTTTGTAGTTTCTCCATTACTTTGAAAAGTATGCTGGCCAAAGAAACAGGTCTATAGTTTAGAGCACTATCTCTCATTGCCACTTTGAAGATAGGTACCACATTTTCTTGTTTCCAGCTACTTTGAATCTCCCCAGCTTTCAGCGACTTTTCAAATATGATGCATAGCGCCACTGCTATTGCTTTAAAGCATTTCTTAAGTACGTAAGCGGTTATGTTATCAGGACCCGTAACTTTAAGGACATCTATCTAAATCAGCGCATTCCATACCTATGAGGTTGAAAAAAATTATTTTCTCTAATACTGGCCAGTGATCTCCTTACCTCTTCACTCTGAAAAACTTGAGTATTTCCTACTATAAATACTGAGTGAAAATCCTTGTTCAATTCTCTGTATATCTCCTCATCTATCTCTTTAACTTTAAAACCTGTTCTTTAACCCTTAGTTTTAATCTGACAAAGCTGTGGATAAATTTGGGATTTTCTTTAACCTTCCTGGTAATATCCCTTTCATAATCTCTTCACCTCTCTCCTTTACTTAGGTAATCATTTCTTGCTCGTTTGTAAATCTACCAGGCAATTATATTTTTTATCCTATTATACTTATTCCAGCATTTGTCTCTCCACTCCTTACCTCTCGTACACTCATTATTGAACCATTACTCTCTGGCATGCTTGACTCCTACTTTGGTGGATGGTATGCAAGAAGCCATTTCTTCCCATATTTCTCACAAAAGATTTTGTACACTTCTTGTACAGATTTGTTGTTGAATAATTTCATCCAGTCAATGACTGCAAAAAGATAATTAATTTTGTTGTAATCTCCTTTCGGATAGTTCCTCCTCATATCCTTCTCAATGCCTCTACTTTCAGGTAGAACGCCTTCGATGATATATATATATATATATATATATATATATATATATATATATATATATATATATATATATATATATATATATATATATATATATATATATATATATATATATATATATATATATATATATATATATATATATATATATATATATATATATATATATATATATATATATATATATATATATATATATATATATATATATATATATTATATATATATATATATATATATATATATATATATATATATATATATATATATATATATATATATATATATATATATATATATATATCATTTTTTACCCCGACCGGGACGCGAACCTAGGACTTATGATTACTAAGTCAAGGCGCTACCACTACACCACAGAAGGTTAAAAGGAATCCAACCTTATAGCTTATATCTGCTATACTTAGGAATGAACGCATTCTAACTGAATGCCACTATGTTCATATTACAGATTCCCCAACCTCACTCGTGGCTTCATTTTAGCATTTAATTCAATTCCCAATCTCATTCGGGCCATGAAATACAAATAAGCACATTACATATGTGAAAACATGAATCATTTTTTACCCCGACCGGGACTCGAACCTAGGACTTATGATTACTAAGTCAAGGCGCTACCACTACACCACAGAAGGTTAAAAGGAATCCAACCTTATAGCTTATATCTGCTATACTTAGGAATGAACGCATTCTAACTGAATGACACTATGTTCATATTACAGATTCCCCAACCTCACTCGTGGCTTCATTTTAGCATGTAGTGGTAGCGCCTTGACTTAGTAATCATAAGTCCTAGGTTCGAGTCCCAGTCGGGGTAAAAAATGATTCATGTTTTCACATATGTAATGTGCTTATTTGTATTTCATGGCCCGAATGAGATTGGGAATTGAATTAAATGCTAAAATGAAGCCACGAGTGAGGTTGGGGAATCTGTAATATGAACATAGTGGCATTCAGTTAGAATGCGTTCATTCCTAAGTATAGCAGATATAAGCAATAAGGTTGGATTCCTTTTCCCCTTCTGTGGTGTAGTGGTAGCGCCTTGACTTAGTAATCATAAGTCCTAGGTTCGAGTCCCGGTCGGGGTAAAAAAAATGATTCATGTTTTCACATATGTAATGTGCTTATTTGTATTTCATGGCCCAAATGAGATTGGGAATTGAATTAAATGCTAAAATGAAGCCACGAGTGAGGTTGGGGAATCTGTAATATGAACATAGTGGCATTCAGTTAGAATGCGTTCATTCCTAAGTATAACAGATATAAGCTATAAGGTTGGATTCCTTTTAACCTTCTGTGGTGTAGTGGTAGCGCCTTGACTTAGTAATCATAAGTCCTAGGTTCGAGTCCCGGTCGGGGTAAAAAATGATTCATGTTTTCACATATGTAATGTGCTTATTTGTATTTCATGGCCCGAATGAGATTGGGAATTGAATTAAATGCTAAAATGAAGCCACGAGTGAGGTTAGGGAATCTGTAATATGAACATAGTGGCATTCAGTTAGAATGCGTTCATTCCAAAGTATAGCAGATATAAGCTATAAGGTTTGATTCCTTTTAACCTTCTGTGGTGTAGTGGTAGCGCCTTGACTTAGTAATCATAAGTCCTAGGTTCGAGTCCCGGTCGGGGTAAAAAATTATTCATGTTTTCACATATATAATGTGCTTATTTGTATTTCATGGCCCGAATGAGATTGAGAATTGAATTAAATGCTAAAATGAAGCCACGAGTGAGATTGGGGAATCTGTGATATGAACATAGTGGCATTCAGTTAGAATGCGTTCATTCCTAAGTATAACAGATATAAGCTATAAGGTTGGATTCCTTTTAACCTTCTGTGGTGTAGTGGTAGCGCCTTGACTTAGTAATCATAAGTCCTAGGTTCGAGTCCCGGTCGGGGTAAAAAAATGATTCATATATATATATATATATATATATATATATATATATATATATATATATATATATATATATATATATATATATATACACACACTTGCGCACACACACACACAGTCTTTAAATTCCTTCATGGTTATGATAGAGTGGATAGAAATCGATATTTTGATATGGCTGGCACTAGAACTAGAGGTCATAATTTGAAGCTTCGTAATCAAACTTCTTAGCTGGATGTAAGGAAGTACTTTTTTTTAGCGTAATAGTAGTTGATAATTGGAATTCGCTAAGCGAGGATAATAATAATAATAATAATAATAATAATAATAATAAACTTTATTTCCATTTTACAATGGGTATTCGTCAGCCAGGACAAGCCCCAACCCCCCACTGTGATGTCCACCCACAGCAGTTCCTGCCAGTAAACAGCTTAAACTCTCGGTCTTGGACGGGGACCGATCTTTCGACCTCGTGAATGCGAAGCCAGCGCGTTACCACTGTACTAGCCAGCAGGTAGTTAATGCGAACTCAATCCATAGTTTTAAGGACAAGTATGATAAGTATCACTAAGTACAAACTGGAACCGATCAGGAGACGGGAAGATACGAGCTTTGGGCTCTTCCCCGTAAGCACAATTAGGTAATCACACAGTATCTCCAAAAGCAATCCATGAGTTTCTTTGAAATACTGAATACAAGTATTTCAGAATCAGCTGCTCAATCTTACAACCAGTGTAAAGCATACTTGTGAAGAACATTTTTGTTACGAGCCCCTACATCTAATTATTATTACCAAAATAAAAATGGACAAAAAGAAAAAATTATGGTTGTAAGACTAAATTTTGGGTGTTGAACGTGAGACTGTCTTACTGAGAGCCAGGCATTGCTCCTATGTCCACCTAGCCATAGGGAGATGACAGCATAAATAAGATGAATTGCTTTATCTTTATGCCGAATGAATCTCATCCTATCTTAAGATATGAGATTTATTTGTTTATAACTAAAGAGTTTGAAGTCTCCGGTCATGTTCTCACTAGCATCTTAGCGTATAATAGATTATATACAATTCTTCGGTGGCTATATTGAAACATTTTCTTTGCATATAATTAGAAAGAATTAGCTAAACTTCTCCATTCCTAGATGTTATTTTTATAGCATATGCTCTTAAGTGGTGAAATATGAGTCTTATGTTCATAAAATTCAGAGCTCTTGAAGAAATGACTCTTGACTTTACACAAAGTATTAAATAATATAAACAAATTTATTAAAAAAAAAAAACTAACCTAACCAAACCTAACCTAACCCAAAAATTAGGACCTAAACAAATTTTTAGTTCCCATTTCTTCATGAACCCCTAAAAATCTCTATCACCTCTTGTATTGGATTGATCAGATCAGGTAAAGATTAGTGACCCCAGTACATTTAATAACCCAGTAAATTTATGGTTACATTAGGTCAAGGCCTCATATAACTTAACTACCTAAGCTAACAAGTTACAAAGTTATTTAATGTTCAGGGGTCACTGATCTTTACCTAATTCAAATATAAGATATATATATGATGTCGTAAGTGCTCTGAAACTAACAAGTTACAAAGTTATTTAATGTTCATGGGTCACTGATCTTTAACTAATTCAAATATAAGATATATATGATGTAGTAAGTGCTCTGAAGTGGTGTAATATGAGTCTTCTAGGTGAAAGTCAATAAAACAATCTACTACCTCTTATATAAGAATAATGATCTGCCACTTAAAGCTAGACATTGGAGGTAACAGACATATAGAACCCGGAACCTCCTAGGCAGAATATCTCTCATATTTCAAGGAACATGAGTGAATAACTCGATTACAAAGGAGTATTTTCACACTAGCATTCATTTATCATGCCACCTGGGAGTCTTGCGTGATGAGGCGTCCCTCCAAGACTCCTCCAATAAAGCTACTAGCTCAGATTTTCTCCTACGTATAGACGATCATTTTATTTGTTATTATTTATCTTTTGTTTTTGTTTTTTGTGCTACTATTATTCCTCATTCGGGAATGGACACAGACGGACTGAATGGAATTAAGGCTGGATGCCATTCCGATTGCCCCTTCCCCCCTTAGACCCAATCGCGGATCCTACCGAGTCGAGCGCTATATCGCTGCTCGACGGTGGTATAAAATATAATAACCGTTAAATATTGGAGGCAACATCAAAGCCACAAGAGGAATGTAACATAGGTCGTCGACACAACAATATTAACTGGACAAAAGCTTTCAAATATTCCTTAGAAATCGAGAGTTCACGAATAAAGATAAAAGTAAAAGATTGGAGGGTAAAAGAAACGGTGGGGGGGAGGCTTCCATACCGCAGCCTAAGACAAGTGGGACAAAGGAAAGAAGTAGAGTGAAATATCTTTACGCAAAAGGAAAAATTCCCTTTCGTCAGACACCCATCTCTTGAAGTCCCCCCTCGTACCAACTCCATAACCCCTGTTACAAACCCCATCCTCTTCATCTCCCTCCCCCCGTCACCTGTTTTCATTTATTTACAAACCTCGCCCTAAAGTTGTGGTGTTACAACTCTCAACACACTTTTTCTCTTCTTTTGATTCAACTTTTAGCCTCTGGAGATTTCTTTAAAACATCTTTAAGAAACCTTTTCCTATATGCGCGTTGAGTGAGTTAAACTGCTACGGATTTTTTTTTTTTAATTTAATATCAAACGAAGAGGGGTTACCTGTGTGAGAGCACATTACCACAACAGATAAACAACTTTTTTTTTTCATCCTGGATATATATATATATATATATATATATATATATATATATATATATATATATATATATATATATATATATATATATATATATATATATATATATATATATATATATATATAACCCTGCCTGCCGCTGAGGAAGGCTCAGGCAGACGGAGGGAGTGCCAGTGCAGTCTGTCCGCTGTGCACGCCCAAACGAAAAATGTGCCCTGTGGGGCGGGCACAATATCAAAGAATAGCCTCACCGTATTCCCTGCGTGTCGTAAAAGGCGACTAAAAGTAGACGGGGCGGGGGGACTAGGAATCCCCCCCTTGTACCAACCTCCTGTGAGACGTCAAAGAAGAGGGGGAGTAGAGGGGAGAATAACTTCTCCCCAAACTGTTTTCCTTTTTTGATGTCGGCTACCCCCCCCCCATTAAAGGGGAAACAGCCAAGGTATATGTATGTATGTATGTATATATATATATATATATATATATATATATATATATATATATATATATATATATATATATATATATATATATATATGCATACATAATTTATGTATCCATACATACATATATATACATACATATACATATGTATGTATGTATGTATGTATGTATGTATGTATGTATGAATGTATGTATGTATGTATGTGTATATATATATGGTATTTGGTATCGTGCGGATAAATCACGCTCATGAGTGTCCCATGTGCAAGCTAGAAGTCTCATGTGGCTTTCTCTGTTCTCTGAACCAAGCCCGGAATTGGTGGGTAAACTGGCATTCTTTAGGCGCCCCCACACTATAGGTTATGGAGTGTTCCCCCTTCTCTGGAAGCCTATTAGTGGATGAACGACCAAGAAACTATGCCCCGCCATCTCTTTGTATGTTTGAATGACCCGAGGTAATAAAAATGGTCAAACAACGAGAGAGGGGAAGCAGTGTTTTGTGGGCGCCTATACAGATAGCATTACGTTAAGGGGATTGTGTAGCTTCTAAATATATAGTGTGAAGTATCATCGCATATCTATCACCTTGCACACTTTAACCCTGGCCTGTAGTGTAGAGCAGTGATAGTCAACTTGGGTGCATGGTGCACACCAGGGTGCATGAATTTCTTCAAAGGGTACCTGGAAATTATGGGGTACATGGAGGGGTACATGACATGGCCAGTGTGTATGAGAGTGCAGGGTACGAAAATGCATTTTAGAAAAAAAAAAAAAACGTAAGTGTCATGTAAGAAATGAATTTAAATTGAGATTAAAATAATGCAGATTTATGTATTACATTAGTATATCAAACTCCTAACCTATAAATAATATAATATCAACTATTTTGGGGGGCAGCCTAACTCTGTTAAAGACGCAATGGCTGACAAAATCAAGATCAAATCCAAGGTTGGATATTAAAACTAAAAAGCGAAACCAGTTACAAGATGTGGATTCTCTAATGAGGGGGGCACTGGATAGTAAAATAAAACTACGCTTTGAAAAGATTGTTAGACCAATGCAGCAGCAACCCAGTCTCGGAATATAAAACCTTTTTTTAATTAGCTATTTCATAACGTGTATACAATGTGATATTCCAATTGTATTTTTTTTTTCAAACAATTTGGAAAAGCACATGATATGTACATTTAAAAGTAGAAATACATAATGTTACACAATCATTTTATATTATTATAATTTAGCACCTATATCACAATTATCTAGGACCAAGTAGCTATTTTCTATGCTTAAAATAGACACCTAATACTTAAGACGTGATTTTTTTAGCTAGGGTACATGAATTTCTCAACAGCTCCCGGAAGGGTGCATGTACTTAGAAAAGGTTGAAGAACACTGTTGTACAGTACATGTATACTGAACAGGACCTATATATTATGTAATGTCATATACAACAGAGGTAAAAGCGAAAGTACAACTAAACACATGACATTGGAGTACGACTACAAAATACTACAGTTCGTCCCTGGCACCCTTGGTGTTAGGTCACGTTAAAACAGGGTCCTTTTGTTGGGGAAAGGACAGAAAGAAGGGGGGAGTGACAATTATATTGTATACAAACATAGTTTTATATATATATATATATATATATATATATATATATATATATATATATATATATATATATATATATATATATATATATATATATATATATATATATATATATATATATATATATATTATATATATATATATATATATATATATATATATATATATATATATATATATATATATATATATATATATATATATATATATATATATATATATATATATATATTATATATATATAATAAATATAAAATAAAATAAATAAGTAAATAAATATCGAGTGAAATAACGTTTTTGAAAAATATACTTTAAAGAAAGAAAATTCCGACTCAATTTACTGTGTTTCTGACCGTTACAGCTGTGGTAAAGAACATATCCCAGAGTGAGTGCGAGAGGGAATCTCATACCTCCCTACCAGTGCATCATTGTGTGTGTTAAAATACTTACACACACACACACACACACAGGTGGAAATGTCTTGGAATGGATAAAAACTTACTTAGAAGGAAGGGAACAGAGGGTTAGAGTAAGACACTCAGTGTCTGAATGGAGAAGAGTTAGTAGTGGAGTCCCACAGGGTTCAGTTTTAGGGCCACTTTTGTTCCTTGTATATGTAAATGACCTACCAGAGTCTGTAAATTCATTCATGAATATGTTTGCAGATGATGCAAAGATTGTGAAGAAAGTAAAAAACGAGAACAATGGTAGAGAACTTCAGGAGGATCTAAATAATCTGCATGAGTGGTCAGAAAAGTGGCTAATGAAATTCAATACTTCAAAATGTAAGGTAATGAGAATGGGTACAAGTGCAAGAAGGCCCAAGCTTGACTACTCGGTGGCTGGAGTACAACTTCAAGAGACAGAAAATGAGAGAGATCTAGGAGTAAACATACTGGCAGATTTGTCTCCAGAAATACATATAAATGGCGTAGTAAGGGCAGCATATGCATTCTTATCAAATGTAAGGGTAGCCTTCAGGCACATGGACAAGGAAATGTTCAGAAATATTTATGTAACCTATGTGAGGCCAAAACTCGAATATGCAGCCCCCTTTTGGAATCCGCACTTGAAAAAGCACATAGCTAAGCTTGAAAAAGTTCAAAGACATGCCACGAAACTGGTGCCAGAAATACGCAATCTCGGTTATGATGAGAGGCTGAGGGAATTAGACTTGCCATCACTCGAAGCTAGAAGAGTAAGGGGGGATATGGTGACAGTCTTTAAATTCCTTCATGGTTATGATAGAGTGGATAGGGATCGATATTTCGATATGGCTGGCTCTAGAACTAGAGGTCATAGTTTGAAGCTTCGGAAGAAAACTTGTTTGCAGGATGTAAGGAAATACTTTTTCAGTGTAAGAGTAGTTGATAATTGGAATTCGCTAAGCGAGGAGGTAGTTAATGCTACCTCAATCCATAGTTTTAAGGACAGGTATGATAAGTATCACTAAGTCTAAAAATGGAACCGATCAGGAGACGGGAAGATACGAGCTTTGGGCTCTTTCCCGTAAACACAATTAGGTAATCACAATTAGGTAATCACACACACACACACCAGTCTGATAGGCTCAGCGCAAGAGAGGCATATACTTGAAAACGACACCAAGCTCTGAATTTGACCACCCCTCCTTACACCCCCATCACCGAATACTCTTCTTATGGCTACCCCCCCCCACCTGAAAGGGGAACACGTTCCTCAACGAAGGTACTGGCCAAAGACAGAGGTATCAAACCTAGGTCTGTGTTCCCAAGGAAGGATTTTCACCTTCTAAGCTTTCCAGAAGGTATATCTCTCGAGGAGAAATTTCAATGGAGGAATAAATTCCTTCCCATTCACCGTCATTCGCTGAGCATTCCCAACCAAAGCAAATGGTGGTTTAATCATCTATATGTCATGAGGAAAAACAAGCATCTTATTGAAGAACTGCAAAGGGGTGTGCATGGGGGGCTCCAATTCGTGTCAAAGGATAAGCCACCTCTTAGAACATTTTTCATTAAATGGTTTCCTACTTATTGGAATAAAGAACGACTGCACTCCCTCTTAGAAAATGAAGATGGAAAATACATCGAAAGCCTACAACGCTTAAAGTATGATGGAAAAGAATCTTCGACTCTAAAGATGATGTGGAAATCAATTGAAGTCAATCCTCCAGAAGAACTCGTCCTTCTTCCAGGGATTAAAGATTCCCCTATCCTCAAAGTGCAAGAAAAATCTTCAGCCAACATCCAGCGCTCCCTCTATTGCCAGAAGGGGCACACTTATCAAAAATGTTCAGCAGAGACTGCTGGGCCCATCACAACAACTCCTCGGTCCCGGACTTGCTCACGATGTGGCACAGTCACTGAAAATATGTGGGAGCATAACTGTTCCCAGCAGAATGAAGATAGTATCACCTCGGAGAGCCAAGATACAGGATCTGCCGAGGGTGAATCATCACTGACAACTACAGATGAAGCAGTTCAGGTACAAATTGTAGCAGTGAAGGAACAAATCATAGCAGTGAATGAACAAATTGTAGCAGTGAATGAACAAACTATCAGAGATAACGACCGAGAACTACAGTGCAAAAATAACTCCTATGAAAAGATGCTCAAAAACTTAAAAGAGCAAGTAGCCACATTAATGATTCAGCTTGAAAACATGACAAATGAATCATTTAAGGTTTGTCCTATATCATCTCAAAATGATAATGGCAGTGACAAGGAAATAGCTCAAAGAACCCGAATATCACGCGCTGCTAAAGACAAAGGTAAAGCCCTCATACTTGAGCAGGTAAAATTCCTTAACACTGCAGATAATTAGATGCAGATATCACTCTCCCAACTTTCTATTCTTTAATTTTTTTTCTTTCTTTCTAATTAATCACACCCTTCTTACTACAATGAACCTGTCTCTTATCTCTATGTCATACCTTTTCTTCATAAATAGATATGTGTGTGTGTGTGCATGTGCATGCATATATAAGGAGATTCTCATGTATGTAGGTATGTGGGTGTATGTGTATATGTGAATGTATATGCATATACGTGTGTGCGTATGTTTGTGTATATTTGACTGCATGTATGTATACGAGTGTACATGGAAGTACGTCTGCATGTATGTATCGATGTATACGTACACACATGTGTATGTGAGCATACACACGTGTGTATTTGTATGTATGTGGTCATGTGCTGCTCTGTGCACATGTGTACAAAAATATTCTGTGCATATGCATGCTTATGCAAACATGCATAAGTATATTACTGTACGGATGTTTATGTGTATGTGTATTCATGTGTTCATGTATGTAAGTGTGCATACATGGGTATTCATTCATGCTCATGTGCACATGTGTATTTGTGTGCATGTATATGTATGCATGTTTGCATGTGAGTATACAAGTATTTGTATGTATGCATCTGTGTGATTACCTAATTGTGATTACCTAATTGTTTTTACGGGAAAGAGCCCAAAGCTCGTATCTTCCCGTCTCCTGATCGGTTCCATTTTAGACTTAGTGATACTTATCATACCTGTCCTTAAAACTATGGATTGAGATAGCATTAACTACCTCCTCGCTTAGCCAATTCCAATTATCAACTACTCTTACACTGAAAAAGTATTTCCTTACATCCTGCAAAGAAGTTTTCTTACGAAGCTTCAAACTATGACCTCTAGTTCTAGAGCCAGCCATATCGAAATATCGATCCCTATCCACTCTATCATAACCATGAAGGAATTTAAAGACTGTCACCATATCCCCCCTCACTCTTCTAGCTTCGAGTGATGGTAAGTCTAATTCCCTCAGCCTCTCATCATAACTGAGATTGCGTATTTCTGGCACCAGTTTCGTGGCATGTCTTTGAACTTTTTCAAGCTTAGCTATGTGCTTTTTCAAGTGCGGATTCCAAAAGGGGGCTGCATATTCGAGTTTTGGCCTCACATAGGTTACATAAATATTTCTGAACATTTCCTTGTCCATGTGCCTGAAGGCTACCCTTACATTTGATAAGAATGCATATGCTGCCCTTACTATGCCATTTATATGTATTTCTGGAGACAAATCTGCCAGTATGTTTACTCCTAGATCTCTCTCATTTTCTGTCTCTTGAAGTTGTACTCCAGCCACCGAGTAGTCAAGCTTGGGCCTTCTTGCACTTGTACCCATTCTCATTACCTTACATTTTGAAGTATTGAATTTCATTAGCCACTTTTCTGACCACTCATGCAGATTATTTAGATCCTCCTGAAGTTCTCTACCATTGTTCTCGTTTTTTACTTTCTTCACAATCTTTGCATCATCTGCAAACATATTCATGAATGAATTTACAGACTCTGGTAGGTCATTTACATATACAAGGAACAAAAGTGGCCCTAAAACTGAACCCTGTGGAACTCCACTACTAACTCTTCTCCATTCAGACACTGAGTGTCTTACTCTAACCCTCTGTTCCCTTCCTTCTAAGTAAGTTTTTATCCATTCCAAAACATTTCCACCTATTCTAGCCATTGATTGCAGCTTCCTAATAAGTCTCCCATGTGGAACAGTGTCAAACGCTTTCTGGAAGTCTAGGAATATGCAATCTGCCCAGCCCTCTCTTTCCTGTAAGATTTGGCTTACCTCATCATAAAATTCTAATAAGTTTGTTACTGTTGATCTACCTTCTCTGAAGCCATGTTGCCTCACTGACAAAAAGTTGAAGGATTCCAAGTGAAGAGAGATATGTTTCCTTAGTAGTTTCTCCATAACTTTGCAAACTATGCTGGTCAAGGAAACTGGTCTATAGTTCAGAGCCGTATCCCTCCTTCCCTTTTTGAAGATAGGTATCACATTTGCTTGTTTCCAGCATCTTGGAATCTCCCCCGACTCCAGTGACTCCTTAAATATGATACTTAGTGCCACTGATATTGTGTTTGCGCATTTTTTAAGCACATGAGGGGATATGTCATCAGGACCTGTAGCTTTATGAACATCTAAATCCATCAGCGCTTTGCATACCTCTGTGGCTGTAAGGTTGATGTTCTCTAATACCGGCCCTTGAGCTTCTATCACTGCAATCTGAGGGGGTGGGGTATTTTCTACTGTAAATACTGACTGAAACTCCTTGTTCAATTCTTTGCAGATCTCTTCATCCGTCTCAGTGATGCTTCCATCCGCTCTCTTTAGCCTTAAAACCTGTTCTTTTACCTTCAGTTTTCCTCTGATAAAGCTGTGGAAAAGCTTGGGATTTTCTTTAGCCTTCCTGGTGATGTCCCTCTCATAATCTCTCTCTGCCTCTCTCCTTTTACTTAGGTAGTCATTTCTTGCTCTTTTGTAGGTTTGCCAGGCATTTATGTTTTTTCTCCTCCTATACCTTTTCCAGCATTTGTCTCTCCACTCCTTAGCTCTTTTACACCCATTATCGAACCATTTCTCTCTGGCATGAATTACACCTACTTTGGTGACAGGTATGCAGCAATCTACTATCTTCCCATATTTCTCACAAAAGATGTCATACATTTCTTGTACAGATTTGTTGTAAAATAAGGTTCTCCAGTCAATAACTGCAAAAAGCTCATTCATTTTGATGTAATCTCCTTTCGGATAGTTCCTCCTCATGTCCTCAGTGCCTCTACTCTCAGGAAGAATATCTTCAATGATATACTCCATCAACAACACACAGTGGTCACTCTTTCCAATTGGTGGTTCATACTCAATATTTTCAATATCCAACACATTATCTGTGAACACTAGATCAAGTAGTGATGGCTCATCCCCACCCCTGGCCCTTGTTGGTTCCATTACATGTTGGTGTAGGAAATTCCCTTGTACGCAATCTAGGAATCTTGCCCCGAATGAGTCCTCACCACTGTGTGGGTCAAGATTTATCCAATCTATCTCTTTATGATTAAAGTCTCCCATAATCAAAATCCTACATTTTTTCTCCCGTGCCATGTTAACAACTGAGTTTATGACTTCAATAGTACCTATATGACTTTCCTCATAAACTTCAAGCCTATTTTGGTTCCTTGGTGGGTTGTATACAACAGTTATTATAATGCTCTCTGACCCAGTATTTATGCGAGCAACAAGAAATTCCTTGAACTCACTTTCTATAGCCAAGTTTATTTCTTCAACTTGAATCCTCTCACTTATGAGCAGTGCTATCCCTCCACCAGTCCTCTCAGATCTTTCAACCCTTAGTATTCTGAAGCCCTTAGGAAAAACTGTGACACTGTTTATGTCCTCACTCAACTTAGTCTCTGTAATTGCTACTATATCTGCCTTACTGTTGTGAATCCTATCTTTTAATTCTACTGCCTTACCAGCTAATCCATCAGCATTTGTGTATAACAATCTTAATGAGGCCCCATCCCCTGATCTTCTGTCATTATCTTCTTTATCTCCCCTTTGTCTGGAAGAACTCTGTAACGAAAATTTTTCTTCTCTTCTTCATTTCTTTCATCATTTAACCTTCTTGCCTCTTGCAACAAGTTTTTTATCTTTCCCATCTCTTCCTGTGTTCTGTATCGTCTAATGAACACTTCTTTGCATTCTTGAAGGTCTTTTAGACTTTTTTTTCTCAACAATATTTCCCTACATGTTTCCCCTCTCTCAAAGGTTACTTTTGTTGGTCTCGGCTTTCCTTCCCTCGAATATTTACCTAGTTGGTGTATGTTTACAATATGCTCAGGACCACAAACTACTCCAAGCTTTCTTATCAGGTCTACAACCCTAGCTTTATTTTCTTCAAGTCTCCCCTGCCATGTTGGCTCCTGGGATTCACTTATGCCTGAGATTACCACTGTGTGTGCATGTATGTGCATACATGTGTGCAGGTACATGTACATATATACGGGTATGCATGTATATGTCTATCACTATTCCTATAGCTGTTGGTATGAATACTGTTGTGACACTAGTGATTGTTATTATAATCATTAACTTCATGATTATTACTATAATTAGGTATTTTCATGTGTGCATGTGTGTGTGTGCATGTGTCTGCATATATATATGCAGGTATGTGCACATATATATGTGTATGCTTGTATGTGTGAATCATCATTCTCATAACAGTTACCATAACTGTTGTTGTGACACTGGTGATTGTTACTGTACTCATTACTTTTGTGATTATTACTGTAATTCTTGTTATCAAGGCCCTAATTATGCGTTCTGATCTTTTCATGCATTACAAAATCTTAACTTTCAATATTCATTCTTTGAAGAAAAGATTTGTGGATATTTTGCACTATGTTAAAAAAGAGAAACCAACATTTGTATGTCTGCAAGAAAGTTTGCACTCTCATCAGTTGTGCAACATAAGAGGCTATTCCAAATATTCGCTTGATAGTAAGCAAGGCCTCACCACTTATATTAGTAACTGCATTCCCCATCAGTTAATCGAAACCAGCACTAATCCAAGTAATGATGGTGAGGATAACAAGAATGTCACATACATGCTTTTCAAAATAAATGTCAAAACCAATCCTTTTTATGTTTGTAATACATATATTGGAACTGATGCCTTCAATGAAGCAAAATTACCACATCCCCTTATTTATGAGAACATTATATTCGCTGGAGATTTTAATGCAAGGCACAAAGAATTTGCAGAAACATCTGATAACATCTGTAATTACAATGGCAGACGGCTCTATGAGTTTATTAGTGATAACAATTTTACCTTACTAGGACCACGTTTGCGTACCCACCTTAGAGGTGGTAGACTAGACTACATATTTTATCATGGTTTAGAATATGGGAAAGACTTTACTTGCAGAAGAATAGACGATCTATTGTCTGACCATTTTGCACTTGAGAGCACATTCCTACTCGATTCCGGCATTTGTCAAGCACATAAACGAAAGCAGATAAATATTCCTATCGAATTCGTTGCCCCTTTTCGCTCTTTTATGGCTTCTACATTTGAAAATATAGATATTCAGACCATTACAGGCCAAGAAATCTATGATCTCTTAATAGAACGGATATATTTATTCCATAGAACTTACATACACAAGCCTAAACACAAGGCAATCAAGAAGAAAAACAATTGGACAGAAGATAACAAGCTAAACACATTTAAAAAACAGGTAGACAGTGCAGTTGATATGCATAAAAGGGACAACAATGCAACCACTCTTGAAAATCTGCTACTTACGCTACGAGAGTACCGTGAGCTTAAAAGTGATGTCCGAATTAAGCACTTTCAAAACTTCCTACAGTCTATCAATGCTCATACTAGTAGTTCTAAAATCTGGCAGTCAATTAACGCTCTGGTAGGCAAAAACATCAGTGTGTCACAAACAAATGATTCCCAAACTCTTGCTGAAGAACTTCTCTTACAATACTCTAAGACATCTTCCTTTGAAAACCTTCCTTGCGATATTCAACAACGATTAAGAAATCTTGACTTTGAAAGAATGATGAACATAGAATTATCTTGTGCAAGAACAATGGAAGAGGACAGATTCATTGACTACATAACCAAAAATGAGTTGGACTTTGCTCTCTCCCATGGGAAGAGCACCTCTCCGGGTGAGGATGGCATTACGTACCAAGTAATCCGAGATCTTAATGATGATATTTGTAATGGTATTAATCCAATTCAGTTTTTATTCAGCACTATTTATAATGAGGGCACACTTCCAGAACAATGGAAAAAAAGCATTATTATTCCAATTCCAAAAAAAGAAAGTACAAAATTAAGACCTATCTCTCTGACATCCTGCTTCTGCAAAGCCTTTGAGAGAGTCATTCTTAACAGACTTGATTTCACACTCGAGGGAAAATTATCAAATAATTTGTATGGATTTATGAAAGGAAAAAGTACCAAAGACTGTTTTGTAGAATTTATGAATGTTGAGCACTGCTCTGAAGTCACTGTTTTTCTAGATTTGCAAAATGCCTTTGATATTGCAAACAGAACCGTTATTTTGGATCATTTAGCAACTTTAGGGGTCAAAGGTAAACTACTGCAACTAATTAGATGCTACCTAAGTAGTCGAACCTCTAAAGTGTACTATAAAGGATATCTTACTTCCAGTGAAAAGGAATTTACACTGGGAACTCCTCAGGGAGGAGTTCTGTCTCCCCTTCTCTTTAACATCTTAATGGATAAGCTTCTCAAGTCTCTCAGACTACCAAATGATGAATGCACCATCATATGTTATGCAGACGACATATGTATAAGGGCACCTTCTGCCAATGATATGCAAATAATACTTAATGAATTTTCTCAAGTATCAAAAGACATTGGTCTTGTCATTTCAACTCCAAAAACAAAGTACTTTTCCAGTATCTCGCAAGAGCCTCACCTTGTATTAAGCAATCAAATGGTTAAGGTGTGCGAAAATCACAAATATTTGGGAATACCAGTTCCTTCTCCCCCTCACACAGAGTATGTCAAAGATTTGTGTGAAAGACTGCAACAGAGACTCAGACCGTTAAAGCTTCTTGCCAATAGGGTATCTGGTGTTGGAATTAACATATGCCGAACTTTCTATCTCGCATATGTCAGGTCATTAGTCGACTATCACACCCTGCAGCTCTGTACTATGACTACCTCTATCTTAAGACCCCTAGAAAAAATTCAGAACAAAGCTATGAGGATTATTCTTGGCTGCCCTATGAGCACCAGAATTATAAATATGCAACATGAATTAAACCTCCCACCTTTGATAGAACATATCAAACAGTCAGCTGTGATATTTGGAGTTAAATTAGCGAAATCAGCTCAGCCTCATCCATGTAATGCTGGTCATTTGCAAGGGCCGCAGTCAGCGCCAACAATCATTAAATCACTAATAAAAAGTAACATACAGTATGAAAGACAAATTCACCCCAAAATATTTAAGCTTATAACCAATGAGACAAAAAAACATAATGTAACACTCTTTACTGAGAGTGGTCCTGCACGATTAATAAATCCTTGCAAGAGGATTGGGCCAGAAATTCTCTTTCCAATATTATCATCTGGTCCGAATGTTGCTCCAATTATTAAAAAACATCAATGGTTAGATGAAATTGAAGCCTTTATTGAAACTAGTTTCCCAACTAACAATGAAACACTCTGCATTTACACTGATGGGTCTCACACAAGCAGTACAGGAGGGTCTGGGTGCAGCATTATAGTTTATGAAAATTTTGAAGGGCAGCAAATATTTGACAAAGCACTGAGTATGCCAAAATGGTCATCAATCACCGAATGTGAAATTGTTGGTCTAAAACTTGCTATTGAACATGTTCTCAGTGCTAGGAGAAATGCTATCATATTCTGTGACTCGCAGAGTGCGCTTCTGTCACTGAGATCATTAAAAAGCTCCTACAAAACTCACATGGCTGAAATTCAAGAGGCTCTTATTGATTGCGCAAAACTTAAACTCCAAGTTAAGTTTTCATGGGTACCCTCCCATGTTGGGATAGTAGGTAATGAAAAGGCTGACAGGCTGGCAAAAATGGCAACTGAGAGTTCAGTGTCTGAATCTATAACCACACTGACTCAGTTTAAAACAATGTTGTATAATGAGATTATGGAAGAGCAAGAACTTTCTACACTCACACAACATGTAAGCAGCTGTTCGATCCAACATTATGAAAACTTCAGAAGGCTGAGACACAAATACAGCATGGGTAAAATGCTTACAGGTGACTGTGATAGAGTTGCTGCCCGTATAAGACTTGGTTATAGAAATATATGGGAGGTGAATTGCGAGAAAACTGGTAGAAAGCACCCAGAACACTCAAAATGCCATTTATGTGAGTGTGAAGGGGGCAACAATTTAGTACACTACATTGCAGAGTGCACAAAGCTTAAGGACTTCAGACCTCTTGGTCTGAGCTACTTTGAACTTTGTGTGCACTTTTGCAACCCAGAGAACTTATATCCTGTACTTAGTGTATACCCAACGTTGAAAATGTAATTCTTTTACCCTCTTCTCCGTCTACATCTTTTCCCACATTTATGTGGGGTCGATGTTTCTGGTCAGTTTTCTCCATTTATTTCTGTCCCATACCTCATCACCCAACAAACCTTTAGACCTCAGGTCATCATTGATGCAATCCATCCACCTACGCTTTGGTCTCCCTCTCCTTCTACCCTGTATATCCATTTCCATCACCCTCCTCCCAACATACTGTTCATCCCTTCTAACGACATGACCATACCATCTTAGTCTACTTTCTTGTATATTATCTGATATTTCTATAACTTTGAGAAAAAGAAAAAAAAAAAGGAAAGGTGGAGGGAATACCTTCTCTCTCTCTCTCTCTCTCTCTCTCTCTCTCTCTCTCTCTCTCTCTCTCTCTCTCTCTCTCTCTCTCTCTCTCTCTCTCTCTCTCTCTCTCTATCTCTCATATGCCTTTTTATATACATAAGCCACTTTTCCCCTTATAAGGTGAGTGGCTGAGTAAAGGAATAATGCTCTGACTTTCTGGGAAGAGAAAGTACAGAGAAGGGTTCTTTCATTCCCTTCGCTCCGCCCCACTTAGTCTACTCTTACGACACGCAGGGGAACATGGAGGAAGTATTCTAACCCCCTCCCTCAGGAGCTCATATGTATGTATATGTGTGTACATGTGTACATGTATGTGTATATGTATATGTATATATGTATGTATTTATATGTATATATGTATGTATATGTGTATGTGTATATGTATATGTATGTGCATGTCTATATGTATCAATAATTACTACTTTTGATTCATAACTCTATCTATATACAAAAGCTGTAGTAATGATGATGGTAATAATAATAATAATAATAATAATAATAATAATAATAATAATAATAATAATAATAATAATAATAATAATAATAATAATGAATAATAATAATAATAATAATAATAATAATAATAATAATAATAATAATAATAATAATAATAATAATAATGATAATAATAATAATAATGATGATAATAATAATCATGATGGTGGTAGCAATGGTTGTGATAATAGTGATAATGGATTAATTGACGTAATTCTCTCTCACGTACATAATTTGAAGGGTAGAGAAGGGGAAGGGCTTTCAGTCTTTCTCTTTCTTTTCCTTCCAAATTTATCTTCCATTATATGGCACTGTGTTTATGTGTATGTATGTATGTATGTTCAGGTTTATATGTGTACGTATATGCGATTAAGTACATGCACTTTCCTCTGCTGTGTTACCCTCAGATGACAATGATGTGTATGAGTATGCATGGATGTGTCTTTATCTGTGGTAAGGACGAATAACTCCTTTTGCTGAAATGAATACCACAAACTCTCTCTCTCTCTCTCTCTCTGTCTCTCTCTCTCTCTCCTTGATATGTATGGC
>JAXCGZ010013398.1:32500-37500 GCA_037179515.1 Halocaridina rubra | reverse complement strand
CATAAAGATGGGTGTACTATTAAAATTTACAAGTAAAATCTTCCTTTAAGAGTAACTTCTTAAGATTATATTTAAAAGTATACACTGAACCAGCATTTTTTAGTTCTCTGGGAAGCTGATTATATAAATGAGGTCCACGAATGTTTATATCTCTTGAGCCAATATCAGTTTTAGACCTTCGTACTAATAAATCTTCCCCTTGACGGGTAGTTAACCCGGTAACTGAGCTTACTGTAGAAAAATTATACAAGCAATCAGGAAGATTGTTTCTTAGTATATTAAAAACAAAGGTACATATATCAAAAACATATTTATCTCTAATCTTTATCCATTCTAGATCTTTTGAAACAGGAGAGATGTGCTCGTATTTCGAAACTTTAATTTGGGAGCTAGCGAACAGTGGTTGACAATATATTTGCATTTGGTGTACATTTGTTGTATATTATATAAGCACGTCAATTACAAACACCTCTCTCTCTCTCTCTCTCTCTCTCTCTCTCTCTCTCTCTCTCTCTCTCTCTCTCTCTCTCTCTCTCTCTCTCTCTCTCTCTGACACACGCACATACACACCCACTTCTTTGCAGGATATAATAAAGTACTTTTTCAGTGCAAGAATAATTAACTGCATTAATAGAGTTAAAGTTGTGCGGTATCACTGAGTATGAAAATGAAACCTACCAGGAGACAGGGAGCCACGACCATAGGGGTCTTTCTCGCAATCACAAATAGGTAATAGCAATTAGATAATTACACACACACACACACACACCCCGCGCGTTCAGTGACACACGGAATTGCTCCTCTTAAATTTTTAACTGTTTCGAGTGACTAAGTGCTTAGTGGAAAACTTTACCATAATTTCCATAAATCTGAAATCCTGCAGAGTATTGTGAGTACAAAAACTTATATTTGTTGTAAGACGAGACTGTTCATATTAAAGGAAAAAAATTGAGAACTTTTTCGTGAGGAAGAGAGAGAAGCTGCCGTCCAGTTCTGCCTTGAGGGAAATCTAGAAGAGTTGCCAGAAGTGGAGCCATCACATCACATTACCTAATTTTTTGTGTAAACTGGGGAAAGCTCTTAAGCCGTTTACCTGATCCTGTGGTTCTATATATTGTTAAAATCAGTATCCTTCCCACTTATATTAACTAGTTAGTTAGTTTGATACACGAAAAAAATTGAATAATAAAAGAAAAAAAATTACCAAATACCCACCTGTCAACAGTACTGAGTTAAGTTGCCAAGTAGTACAGCAGTCTTATTTTCTTCATTTTTTTTTGCTTTTCTTTTAGCTTTCTCTTTTACTATTTTGTTATTTTGTATATATATTGAGTTAAATGTAAAGTCTAATCCCGTGATAACATATCTTGGTTAGCAAGTCAGTTTATCAGTTAGGAAGAATATATAACAGAAACAGGTGGGTGCCACCTCAAACACAAACTCGAATTTTCCTTCAGGTTTGACTTTTGTTTTTCTTTTTCTTTTTATACTTAAATTACCATGGTCAAGTTTTTAAGTTAAGATGTGTGTTACCAGAAAGGAGACAAACTGAGTCACTAAATAGCACTTATATGGAGATATAAAAATTCTGTGTGAAGCTAAATTAGAAGTTTTTCTCTTCTCTTTTTTTTTTCCTCTTTCTCGTCTTCTTTCTATATTCTGTGAGAGGGAGAACATAAAAATGAAGCCATCTCTGTCCCAAACCTCTCCCACCCATGGGTCGGGAGAAGGGGTAGTCATCAGAGGACTTAAACAGAGAATCAAGAAGTTAGAGGAAATGGTTATAAGCCTTGATGATAAAATTCGGAATATGGATGGAGAAATGAAAGAGAATGAAACACTCAGAGAACAAATAAGATCTTTGGAGGAAGCAAATAAAGCACAAGGGCAGGAGAGAAAGGAACTAGAAAAAAGAATAAAGAAGCTGGAAGGGGAAAAGAGTCAACTAGAATCTAGAATTTCTAAACAAGAAGATAAAAACAAACAGCTGAATGACAACCTAAAGGAATTAGATGTTAGTTCACTGCTCTCTTCTGAGAGAGACGAGATTGCTGCTTGGAATGTTCAGATTAAGGAAAACATTGAACAGTTCAGAAAAGAGTTCCAGGAGCTGAATATGGAAAATGATGCCATGAAAACGTCCTTTGCTGATGCACTAAAGGGAAATGTGGCAGTAAAAGAGGCTGTAAAGGTGGTGGCACTGGAAAACATACAAACAGTTGACTATAAAGAGACAGTAATCGAAAAAATGAAAGACGTTGTGATGGAAAGGGCAAACCCACTCATCAGACAGGCACTTGATAAGGAGAAGACAGTGGTAATCTCAGGCATAAGTGAATCCCAGGAGCCAACATGGCAGAGGAGACTTGAAGAAAATAAAGCTAGCGTTGTAGACCTGATAAGAAAGCTTGGAGTAGTATGTGGTCCTGAGGATATTGTAAACATACACCAACTAGGTAAATATTCGAGGGAAGGAAAGCCGAGACCAACAAAAGTAACCTTTGAGAGAGGGGAAACATGTAGGGAAATATTGTTGAGAAAAAAAAGTCTAAAAGACCTTCAAGAATGCAAAGAAGTGTTCATTAGACGATACAGAACACAGGAAGAGATGGGAAAGATCAAAAACTTGTTGCAAGAGGCAAGAAGGTTAAATGATGAAAGAAATGAAGAAGAGAAGAAAAATTTTCGTTACAGAATACTTCCAGACAAAGGGGAGATAAAGAAGATAATGACAGAAGATCAGGGGATGGGGCCTCATTAAGATTGTTATACACAAATGCTGATGGATTAGCTGGTAAGGCAGTAGAATTAAAAGATAGGATTCACAACAGTAAGGCAGATATAGTAGCAATTACAGAGACTAAGTTGAGTGAGGACATAAACAGTGTCACAGTTTTTCCTAAGGGCTTCAGAATACTAAGGGTCGAAAGATCTGAGAGGACTGGTGGAGGGATAGCACTGCTCATAAGTGAGAGGATTCAAGTTGAAGAAATAAACTTGGCTATAGAAAGTGAGTTCAGGGAATTTCTTGTTGCTCGCATAAATACTGGGTCAGAGAGCATTATAATAACTGTTGTATACAACCCACCAAGGAACCAAAATAGGCTTGAAATTTATGAGGAAAGTCATATAGGTACTATTGAAGTCATAAACTCAGTTGTTAACATGGCACGGGAGAAAAAATGTAGGATTTTGATTATGGGAGACTTTAATCATAAAGAGATAGATTGGATAAATCTTGACCCACACAGTGGTGAGGACTCATTTGGGGCAAGATTCCTAGATTGCGTACAAGGGAATTTCCTACACCAACATGTAATGGAACCAACAAGAGCCAGGGGTGGGGATGAGCCATCACTACTTGATCTAGTGTTCACAGATAATGTGTTGGATATTGAAAATATTGAGTATGAACCACCAATTGGAAAGAGTGACCACTGTGTGTTGTTGATGGAGTATATCATTGAAGACATTCTTCCTGAGAGTAGAGGCACTGAGGACATGAGGAGGAACTATCCGAAAGGAGATTACATCAAAATGAATGAGCTTTTTGCAGTTATTGACTGGAGAACCTTATTTTACAACAAATCTGTACAAGAAATGTATGACATCTTTTGTGAGAAATATGGGAAGATAGTAGATTGCTGCATACCTGTCACCAAAGTAGGTGTAATTCATGCCAGAGAGAAATGGTTCGATAATGGGTGTAAAAGAGCTAAGGAGTGGAGAGACAAATGCTGGAAAAGGTATAGGAGGAGAAAAAACATAAATGCCTGGCAAACCTACAAAAGAGCAAGAAATGACTACCTAAGTAAAAGGAGAGAGGCAGAGAGAGATTATGAGAGGGACATCACCAGGAAGGCTAAAGAAAATCCCAAGCTTTTCCACAGCTTTATCAGAGGAAAACTGAAGGTAAAAGAACAGGTTTTAAGGCTAAAGAGAGCGGATGGAAGCATCACTGAGACGGACGAAGAGATCTGCAAAGAATTGAACAAGGAGTTTCAGTCAGTATTTACAGTAGAAAATACCCCACCCCCTCAGATTGCAGTGATAGAAGCTCAAGGGCCGGTATTAGAGAACATCAACCTTACAGCCACAGAGGTATGCAAAGCGCTGATGGATTTAGATGTTCATAAAGCTACAGGTCCTGATGACATATCCCCTCATGTGCTTAAAAAATGCGCAAACACAATATCAGTGGCACTAAGTATCATATTTAAGGAGTCACTGGAGTCGGGGGAGATTCCAAGATGCTGGAAACAAGCAAATGTGATACCTATCTTCAAAAAGGGAAGGAGGGATACGGCCCTGAACTATAGACCAGTTTCCTTGACCAGCATAGTTTGCAAACTTATGGAGAAACTACTAAGGAAACATATCTCTCTTCACTTGGAATCCTTCAACTTTTTGTCAGTGAGGCAACATGGCTTCAGAGAAGGAAGATCAACAGTAACAAACTTATTAGAATTTTATGATGAGGTAAGCCAAATCTTACAGGAAAGAGAGGGCTGGGCAGATTGCATATTCCTAGACTTCCAGAAAGCGTTTGACACTGTTCCACATGGGAGACTTATTAGGAAGCTGCAATCAATGGCTAGAATAGGTGGAAATGTCTTGGAATGGATAAAAACTTACTTAGAAGGAAGGGAACAGAGGGTTAGAGTAAGACACTCAGTGTCTGAATGGAGAAGAGTTAGTAGTGGAGTTCCACAGGGTTCAGTTTTAGGGCCACTTTTGTTCCTTGTATATGTAAATGACCTACCAGAGTCTGTAAATTCATTCATGAATATGTTTGCAGATGATGCAAAGATTGTGAAGAAAGTAAAAAACGAGAACAATGGTAGAGAACTTCAGGAGGATCTAAATAATCTGCATGAGTGGTCAGAAAAGTGGCTAATGAAATTCAATACCTCAAAATGTAAGGTAATGAGAATGGGTACAAGTGCAAGAAGGCCCAAGCTTGACTACTCGGTGGCTGGAGTACAACTTCAAGAGACAGA
>JAXCGZ010013398.1:0-27500 GCA_037179515.1 Halocaridina rubra | reverse complement strand
TGATAATAATGCATATGCTGTCCTTACTATGCCATTTATATGTATTTCTCGAGACAAATCTGCCAGTATGTTTACTCCTAGATCTCTCTCATTTTCTGTCTCTTGAAGTTGTACTCCAGCCACTGAGTAGTCAAGCTTGGGCCTTCTTGCACTTGTACCCATTCTCATTACCTTACATTTTGAAGTATTGAATTTCATTAGCCACTTTTCTGACCACTCATGCAGATTATTTAGATCCTCCTGAAGTTTTCTACCATTGTTCTCGTTTTTTACTTTCTTCACAATCTTTGCATCATCTGCAAACATATTCATGAATGAATTTACAGACTCTGGTAGGTCATTTACATATACAAGGAACAAAAGTGGCCCTAAAACTGAACCCTGTGGAACTCCACTGCTAACTCTTCTCCATTCAGACACTGAGTGTCTTACTCTAACCCTCTGTTCCCTTCCTTCTAAGTAAGTTTTTATCCATTCCAAAACATTTCCACCTATTCTAGCCATTGATTGCAGCTTCCTAATAAGTCTCCCATGTGGAACAGTGTGTGTGTGTGTGTGTGTGTGACACCATCACAGGCAGAAACTGCCCTCATCAATAATGGCCCTGGCACGAGAAAATATCAAGACGAAGGAAAAGAAAAAAGTTAAGGACAAGGCAGAGATAAGGTAATGTCACACAAAGGAAAACGACGGACAGAAAAAGCAGTCAAAGTATGGATGACCCAGAGATATGGAGGACTAGGTCCTGAGATGACGATAGATCTGCTTTTTGAAGAATGAAAGGTCATAAGAATTAGGAAAGAAAGAAGGAGGAAGAGAGTTCCAGAGTATGAAGATAGATGGGAAGAAGCAGTCGCTGTACCGACCAATCCACAATCTACAAATCTCAACACAATACCTGTGAGATGAGGCCGCTTGGTGAGTGTTACGCAGCCTTGGCAGTGGGGTGAGATGCAACTCGCCAACTCATCAGAGCCATGATGGAAGTAGTAGCGGTAGAAAAGAGAAAGGGAAGATACCTTACGGCGATGAGAGAGAGAATCAAGATTAGAAGTAAGAGAAGGATCATTAATGACTATGACTGCCTTAGATTCAACCCTTTAAAGGAGATAAGTATAAGAAGAAACACCCCAAATGTTTGAGCAGTATTCTAAGCAGGGATGGATAAGACCTTTATAAATTTTAAGTAACTGTAAAGAGGAAATATGATAACGAAAACAATACAAAACCCTCAAATTTTGGATGAAGAAATAGAAATTTGGATTATGTGAATGCTCCAAGACAAGTTAGAGGTTATATGGATTCTTAATATGTTGAGAGGATTAAGAGGGTAAATTTCGTTAGTTTCGAAGACAATAGGGTTATCAGGAGGAGAAGAAGATAAAGAGATAGCCAGAAACTGTGTCTTAAAGGCATTGAATTTAACTAAATTTTGAGTGCCCCACTCAGACACTCTCAGCAAATCGGAATTGAGAGTAGAAGAAAGAGTGATACGAAACTGATTTCGAGTACCAGATGAAGGTTGTGAAGAAAAGGCAGAGGAAACGTGAAGGGTAGAATCATCAGCAAAGGCATGAAGAAGAGAGGAAGATGGGAATTGTAGAAGATTATTGATGAAGAAAGAAAAGAGTAGGTGAAAGAATAGAGCCCTGTGGAACACTACTGGTAACAGAGAAAGGGCTAGATATCGCGCCATCAACAACTACAGATATCAAATGATCAGTAAGAAAACTGGCTCACAGATAACAGAAAGAAGGGGTAAAGCCTTGGGCAGGGAGTTGGCCAGCAGAGCCTTGTGCCAGACTCTGTGAAAAGCCTTAGAGATATCAAGGGCGACGACAAAGGGTTCCCCATAGTTCCTCAGAGAAGATGACCATACATGAGTAAGATAAGACACATCATCAGTGGATCTTGCCTTGCGGAAGCCGTACTGGTGATAGGAGATAAGTAAGTTAGATTCAAGGCATTTCAAGAAATGAGCATTGAGCAAAGTTTCGAAAACTTTAGCAATAGAGGAAGTTAGGGATATAGGTCGGTAGTTTGAAGAAATAGAGCGTTCAACCTTCTTAGGAACAGGATGAACTAGAGCATGCTTCCAAGATGAAGGATAGATATTAGTTGACAGAATGACATGAAAAAGAAGGCAAAGCACCGGGGCCAATTCATCTGAAAACTCCTTAAGAAACCTTGCAGGGATACTATCGGGACCAGATGCCCTGTTTGTCTTTAACGAGCAAAGAACCTTATGAACTTTGCGAGAAGAAAGGATAAGGGAGGGCATAGGGTTAGAGAGGGGTAAAGATTGAGGAACAGGTGTGCTGGAGTAGTTTATAGAAGAGTTGGCAGAAAAATGAGAGCCAAAGAGAGTGTCTTTTTCAGTAGGAGAGCAAGCTATAGAACAATCAGAATGAATGTGATGTGGAAAGCTTGAGTTACAGAAGTTTTTGGAGAGGTTTTTGGCTAAGGGCCGGAAGTATTTGTCAATGGGAGAGGAGTTAAGGTCCTCAACTTTCCTTCTTATAAAGAAGTCCTTAGACCTTTCAATCTGATCAGTACAGTTATTCCTAGCTACAATAAAAGCAAAGCAAGTTAAATCGGAAGGAAATGGGATGACTACTGCTTTTGGTCCCGCAACCCTGATCAGGTAGCTCTAAAAGTTGTCAAGATCATGACCGAGGGAATGGAGGGCTACATCCCCTCTTCTACAAAAACGTTCTCTCCCCCTAAACCTTGGGTTGACCGTGCCTGCTCCATGGCTATCCAGGCCAGGAATCGGGCACACCGATCTTATTGGTAAGATTGGTGTGCCCGATTCCTGGCCTGGATAGCCATGGAGCAGGCACGGTCAACCCAAGGTTTAGGAGGACTGAACGTTTTTTGTAGAAGAGGGGATGTACGCCTCCATTTCCACAGTCATGATCTTGACAACTTTTAGAGCTACCTGATCAGGGTTGCGGGACCGAAAGCAGTAGTCATCCCATGGGAAGTCAAAGAGGAAGTTACGCAAATTTTCATGTTGGGTACGCTCAAAGTGCCAAGCGCAGCACTGAGTAGGAGGGATTGGTGGAGGGGGAGCGATAATGGAAGAGACTGAGATAATAGAGTTTTCAGATTTACCAAGAAGGGAAAGCACAGAATAAGAGTAGTTTGAAGGGTTAGAAGTAAAAACTAGGTTAGGAGTGTTTGCTGCATGTTCGTGATGATCAAGAACATGATCAGGATGTGTGATAATTTGCTCCAGATCATAAGTAATAGAGGAAGCAAGGGTCTCACTTCTTCCCACATCAGTGTGAGAAGAAGGAAGCCACTCACTGTGGTGTACATTGAAGTCTTCAATGTAGAGAACTTCGGCATGTGGGTGAGAAGATAGTAAGGACTCATAGCACGAGGACAGATATTCAAAGAAAGACACAAACTTGATGGAGTTTGGATAACAGTAGCAGAAGCAAAAGAAGATAGTGGTAGTCAAGAGATAGACTTTTTGCCTGAGAACTTCAAAGTCAGGAGATTCAAGGTCCATGAGCCTTGCAGTAGGAGTGTTAGTGTTGCAGTAGGCACAGACCCCACCTTTGGAACGAAAACAAGTATACAGATTATAGTGAGAGATTTGAAATGGGTCAGTGGAAGCATGCATAGACAGCTGAGTTGTAGATAAAAGGAGGAGGTTAGGGAGGAAAGTACCCAAGTGCCGTTCCACAGACGAAAGATTAGAGTTCAGCCCACGAATGTTAGAATAGTGAAGAGTGAAAGAAGCAGATCTATTGGGAGGTGCAAGGTTAAAGGCAGAACCATTACTACCAACAGGCGTGTCTGCCCTCAAGCCAATAGTGGAGTTAACACAATCCCCATAGATTCTTCGCACCCCTCTATGCCGGGTACTGGGGCCATTTGTTGTGAGCCTTCCATAAAAAATAACAGATGTGAGTAACAAAGAGAGAAAAAGAGACAGATGTGGGGAATGTTGTGACTTGTCAAATGTAATGGAATAGCAAAAGATGTGTAATGAATATGCCAGAATATTTAGTGTAGATGTAGGCATGGGGAAAGAACTGTCCTGAAGAAAGACTCAACCCGGAACTGTCTGGACCAGTCCTAGTTGCATCCAATTACCCTCAATCGTAATCTTTCAATGGGCAGCTGGTGCCATGGCCAACCTACTAATCATATATATATATATATATATATATATATATATATATATATATATATATAGTATATATATATATATATATATATATATATATATATATATATATATATATATATATATATATATATATATATATATATATATATATATATATATATATATATATATATATATATATATATATATATATATATATGTATATATATATATGTATATATATATATATATATATATATATATATATATATATATATATATATATATATATATATATATATATATATATATATATATATATATACATACATACATATATATATATATATATATATATATATATATATATATATATATATATATATATATATATATATATATATATATATATATATATATATATATACATACATACATATATATATATATATATATATATATATATATATATATATATATATATATATATATAACCAAGCAAGCACATTACATATATGAAAACATGAATCATTCTTTTTACCCCGACCGGGACTCGAACCTAGAACTTATAATTACTAAGTCAAGGAGCTACCAACTACACACCACAGAAGGTATAAAAGGAATCCAACCTTATAGCTTATATCTGCTATACTTAGGGATGAACGCATTCTATCTGAATGCCACTATGTTCATATTACAGATTCCCCAACCTCACTCGTGGCTTCATTTTAGCATTTAATTCAATTCCCAATCTCATTTGGGTCATACAATAACCAAGCAAGCACATTACATATGTGAAAACATGAATCATTTTTTACCACGACCGGGACTCGAACCTAGGACTTATAATTACTAAGTCAAGGCGCTACCAACTACACACCACAGAAGGTATAAAAGGAATCCAACCTTATAGCTTATATCTGCTATACTTAGGGATGAACGCATTCTTTCTGAATGCCACTATGTTCATATTACAGATTCCCCAACCTCACTCGTGGCTTCATTTAAGCATTTAATTCAATTCCCAATCTCATTCGGGTCATACAATAACCAAGCAAGCACATTAGATTGAATTAAATGCTAAAATTAAGCCACGAGTGAGGTTGGGGAATCTGTAATATGAACATAGTGGCATTCAGAAAGAATGCGTTCATCCCTAAGTATAGCAGATATAAGCTATAAGGTTGGATTCCTTTTATACCTTCTGTGGTGTGTAGTTGGTAGCGCCTTGACTTAGTAATTATAAGTCCTAGGTTCGAGTCCCGGTCGTGGTAAAAAATGATTCATGTTTTCACATATGTAATGTGCTTGCTTGGTTATTGTATGACCCAAATGAGATTGGGAATTGAATTAAATGCTAAAATGAAGCCACGAGTGAGGTTGGGGAATCTGTAATATGAACATAGTGGCATTCAGATAGAATGCGTTCATCCCTAAGTATAGCAGATATAAGCTATAAGGTTGGATTCCTTTTATACCTTCTGTGGTGTGTAGTTGGTAGCGCCTTGACTTAGTAATTATAAGTCCTAGGTTCGAGTCCCGGTCGGGGTAAAAAAAATGATTCATGTTTTCATATATGTAATGTGCTTGCTTGGTTATATATATATATATATATATATATATATATATATATATATATATATATATATATATATATATATATATATATATATATATATATGTATGAATGTATGTATGTATGTATGTATGTATGTATGTATGTATGTATGTATGTATGTATGTATGTATGTATGTATGTATGTATGTATGTATGTATGTATGTATGTATGTATGTATGTATGTATGTATGTATGTATGTATGTGTCGTATGAATTTTGGACTTCCATTTGAATTCACACTTTGTAAGATGACTGGGTTATCTCACCGTTTGTCACCACTGACGTAATGTTAAATTACTATGTTATAATTATTAGTACCAGACGGGTACAAGGTAAGAATGGACAAGCAGTGATTCCTTTGCTTATATTTATTCTAGAGTACAACACAACTTCGACGCCTCACTGCCCCCACCCTATGACTATCACAATCTATGATCTATTCGTGCCCCGGGCAAAGTTCTAACTAACCGTGTCTGCCCTGGGTGGTTCTTGAAATACCCCCAGGGGCAGGGCGTGGCTTGACATCCAATTCTGCCAATGAAATCAAGTGACATCTAGTCCTGCAAATCAACGCCAGGTTCGAAGTGGAGTCCCACCTACTTCCGGGGAGGAGCTATTGGGCATCTCTCCAGGGCATGTACGTACGTACGGGCCACATGTTTGTGTTTCTTGTGGTTTAGGAAATGGCTAACTTCCTGGCCTTTCCTACCCTCTCCAGATCCTAAGTCTCACGGTCATATATCTCCTTGACACTTTCTACAAACATTGTAATAAAATATCTGTGCCCTCGACCAACCGTTACCCCTCAAGATTTGTTACAAGTTTCAGATTCTGGCTTCAGCATGACGGACTGGCTTCAGCATGACGGAAGTCATACGACATCCCTCCCAACCAAAACTGAAATATCTCTTATTTCAGTCGAAGCATGGGCTAATTTTCCGGGAGCTCTTGGACATATCCTAGCTAACATTAGTTTACAATAGAAATGGGGCCGAATTATTTAAGCTATCTTCTAAGAATTCCTATTTCTATGAATCCTAAACAAATTACACAAACATAATATATATAGTATAATTTCAGTGTGTAACTAATATCAATCATTAATTAAGATCAAAAGTCAGTTTAAATCAAAACATTAATTCATCTACTTCTCTCGTTTCTTTAAAAGACAAAATTGAGTTAATTACAGTAGAATTATGACTCATTTAGAACATTAGCAAACAATTAAGTAGAGTATTAGCATGTATAAACATGTAAAATGCAATAGACCATAACATCAATAGTAATTTCTATAAGAAACCTTATCTTATAATTTCTACTCTTATTGTTACTATGGGCATTAATTTATTTTAAAATTTGGCCTTAAAACTACTCCTGAAACAAAACATGTTTTACTGTGTGTAAAGTCGAAACATTTACTATCTTGATATGCAATTACTATTCAGAGACCAATTAATATAAAAACTTAATGAACCTAAAGATTAAATCATAATTCAAATAATAATGATGCTAAAACAAAACACTAATATTATTTAAGCAGAAAAACAACTTATTAATCTTAGTGCAAATCATACAATTTATCCTCAAACAAAACATTTGTTACTTTCATATTATATTACTATTCAGAGACCACTTAATATAAAAATTTAATGAACCTAAAGATTAAATCATAATTCAAATAATAATAATGCTAAAACAAAACACTAATATTATTTAAGCAGAAAAACAACTTATTAATCTTAGTTCAAATCATACAATTTATCCTCAAACAAAACATTTGTTACTTTCATATTATATTGCTATTCAGAGACCAATGGATAGGAGAACTTAATGGACACAAAGATTAAATCATAATTCAAATAATAATAATGCTAAAACAAAACACTAATATTATTTAAGCAGAAAAACAACTTATTAATCTTAGTTCAAATCATACAATTTATCCTCAAACAAAACATTTGTTACTTTCATATTATATTACTATTCAGAGACCAATGGATAGGAGAACTTAATGGACACAAAGATTAAATCATAATTCAAATAATAATAATGCTAAAACAAAACACTAATATTATTTAAGCAGAAAAACAACTTATTAATCTTAGTTCAAATCATACAATTTATCCTCAAACAAAACATTTGTTACTTTCATATTATATTACTATTCAGAGACCAATGGATAGGAGAACTTAATGGACACAAAGATTAAATCATAATTCAAATAATAATAATGCTAAAACAAAACACTAATATTATTTAAGCAGAAAAACAACTTATTAATCTTAGTTCAAATCATACAATTTATCAACGGCACTTATTCAAAACTATATCTAAGGGAGACTCTGAGTTTTTCGCTTAAAATTATCTAAAAGCTAGTAAAACAAAAAAATAAACATAAAAATAAAAATATTTTGTCGTTTAGCAAAGTGGACAAAGACGGTGGGGACATTTTCTTTCCCATTTTTTCAGTTCTAATACGGGGGTAACTTTAATTAACTAATAAGAGATTCTTAAATACCCTTCTTTCTCTCTTCACTAAAGGTTGGACATGTATAGGGATTATTTTTCTTTCTCGTTTACGTGGCTTCTAAAGGTATTATTAAAATATTTTAAAATATTTCTGTGTTTCTTTTCCTCTCTTTTCACTACAGTTATGACATGTATGGGGATCTCCTTGTTTCTGGGATTTC
Source organism: Halocaridina rubra (assembly GCA_037179515.1). NCBI lineage: Eukaryota > Metazoa > Arthropoda > Malacostraca > Decapoda > Atyidae > Halocaridina > Halocaridina rubra. The sequence continues at coordinate 19,065 of JAXCGZ010013398.1, read as the reverse complement.
ATCAAGATTACATGGTTTTTTAAAGTAGTTTAAAACTTTTATTTTTTAGGACTGTTCTCCCTGTCTTAGGACGACTTTTAATTTCTCTGTCCAGGACGACTTTTAATTTCTCTGTCTAGGACGACTTTTGTTTTTTCTCTGTCTAGGACGACTTTTGTTTTTTCTCTGTCCACGACGACTTTTAATTTCTCTGTCCACGACTTTTAATTTCTCTGTCCAGGACGACTTTTAATTTCTCTGTCTAGGACGACTTTTAATTTCTCTGTCTAGGACGACTTTTAATTTCTCTGTCTAGGACGACTTTTAATTTCTCTGTCTAGGACGACTTTCATTTTCCCTGTCTAGGACGACTTTTAATTTCTCTGTCTAGGACGACTTTTAATTTCTCTATCCCTTGCTCATGAATTCTTGCTAGGTGCGATTCCACGGTTTCCCTCGGGGATTCTATTTTTTTCACTCCCCCGCCGTCCTTGCTGCAGGCCCAGGTTTGTTGCCATATCTCCTTTACTCGGATAGGCAAAACAAAAAGGACAAGGACTGGGCCCATCCGCTAATCCTTCCAGCCCGGCTTCCTCGTCCCGCCCTCGGCCGATCTTGACTAAGACCACCACGCAGGAGACCTGCAACGTCACAGCGATTCTCTTCCGTACGGCCATCCACACGTACCTTCGAAGCAGATCTCGGGATGAAAATTTGAACCTCTGTCACTACTACAGTTGTAAGAAAGGTTCCCTATGACTTCAGGGTACCAACAATGGCCATACGTTGGTAATCGAGGCTATACTTTGCCTCCCCTGCAACTGCAAGTGATTGCAATCTCTATTCAATGGGCACTAGGGACTTGTCTGAACGGACAAAATCTAAGACTTTTAGAACTTGCAGGTCGGGGCTGCCTAGGAATAGGGTGGTAATGGAAGGTATGTGTCTACACAACTAGATTATTATTCCAAGATACTTAGGGCTTAGCAACTGCTACATAGCATTACTATAAATGTCAAAAAGAACAATCAGTAAATGCTGAGAAAAGCCACTAAAGAAACATTCTTATTAGCGGTGGCTACAGTAACATCAAGTATGAATTCAGATAAAAGATACAAATCATCAGGTTACTGCTGATTTCATTTCAATAATAATAATTAGCAACAGGCCATTGAGAGATAGCAACGATATCAGTCAACATAATAACATTACTAATAATCATGATCTAAAAATAAGAATAATAAACAATAAAAATAAATATACTAAATCAGAAATATCAATATATATACAATGGAGACTGGCATTCAGAAGTAAGAACAGAGTTCTATACTTATACTTCATAGCAATGCTCATTCTAACACAGTCTCTTTTAATATTTAAATTCCTGCTGTCATAATCAATGTATATATATAGAGCATAAGTGGCAACTCGCTGGCTCCACAATTTGTCAATGGGAGTTCTATCTATTCTCTAAACAGTTGCGACATGTGGCACAAACATTTATGCAAATGGCGGTACTACTGATATCTTATCAGTATTTATGCAATAACAGCATGCAACAATCTATTGACTGCAATGAAATGTAGGCACAATTATCGCTTAGCTTCGCTGGAAAAAACACACACAAAAAAATCAAAGACAGCAACGTTCTTTTAGCATTGAACGGAGCCTCTGTCAGGCTCAGAGTCGAGTGAAAGGTAGGAGAGAGAGAGAGAGAGAGAGAGAGAGAGAGAGAGGCTGGGCGACCGTGAAATACGTTGCGGTTTCCACTCACAAGTCAGCTGAGATGGGCCTCTGTCTTTTACTTGTACTGAAAATAAAAAATTGTCGCAGAGTATCTCTAATAATAAAATAAATAAACAAATGAACGTGAACAAACGTTAGCAATGACTATCGATAGAGTCTTACGTTTATTGTCAGCTCTCACTCTTTCTTTATGACCAAGCTGAAATAATTTTGATAAAACATTATCATGGCTAAAACTCGCAAAGTTTTATTTTATCAATCTAACATATCTCTTCAGACAAATAATGTATATACTGCAGCTAGCAAAGAAAATAAAGAATCATTCATAGATTCACGTCCTTTATCACGTAACATCTATCTTGGAATCTCTCGGAAATCGAATAATAATCTCAATGGTGGAGTAGGGGACAAAACAAAAATAAAACAAACTTGGCATTTCAACCATATCTGGGCAGGTGGAGAATTACTTTCTCAAACATATCCCTCACTAGATATTGCAACAGCGCATCACCTCCCATAAATACACTCTGATATGGCATGCAGAAGGACCTGGCGGAGCAGGGGAACGATCTTCGCAGACTCCCCAATCATGCTTCCTAACGGTGCTTTCCGCGATTTCACCCCCTAGAGCAACCCCACCCCAGTATATCCCCAGTCATTCATATTCATTCGCTATCACATTCGCTATATCACTTTCAAGTCAATCATCTCCTTTCTGTCTGTGAAAGTCCCTTTTATTTACAACATGTTGGTTTTCCTTTCCCTTATCTCTCTGAAGGAGAGTAACGGTGAAATCTCGGCTGAGCCGTGCGGTCACAGACTTCCTCACCAGCCCTAAGTCCCATTCTAACGAACAAACAAACATTCTACTCCCTTGAAGCTACATTAGGGTGACACTGAAAAACCTTCCCTATTCTAGGACAGCACAAATTACTCTAATTTACTCTTACTTTCGCCTGCATAGCGCGAAATAAAAAACTCATCTCTAAACAATATCACAAAATTTCTTATTCTTCAAAAATAAAATGCCACACACGTATCGTAATGTTAATCCCTTCATCATAACAACATTAAAAAACAATCTGTCATTTATGTCTTTCTTTCGCTAAAACATTACTCCCGCGGATAAAAAAAACTAACAAAAAAGAAAGAACCTTGAAAACAGGCGCAATCTTAACACTCTATTTCTTACGCTTTAAGAAATTTATATGAAAATGATTTTACACGTACTTTAAAATATCAAGGATCAGTACAATTACTACAGATTTATAATAACGAGGTTGGGAGATCGAATGGTCACTTCCACATTCCTTTCTCGAAAATCACACGTGTTCTAAGTAAAACCTTAAAAGCAGATTCAAGTATATTACTCGCTATAATTCTTACACTTAAGAAATTAATATACTGTAATAGTGATTTCACGTGCGTTAAATTTGTCAATTAAAAATCGATACATTCGCGTTCTTAAAATTCAATCTAAGCATTAATACAAATAAATGGAACACACTTCCAACGAAATTTCTTTACATTACTCAAATTATAACAAAAAACGGAGTTTATTACTGCTTATAGCTATTAGTACAAATTATCCATGTTAGTAATGGGTACAGAAATTCTACTTTTATCAACTTATTAAGCGCCACACCCCTTATAAGCGGGTTGGCTGAGTCAAAGCATAACTACAAGATAAAATGGCGGCGTCCACCGACCTCAATTTCTTTTACTAATTGTCCCATTACTCACTGGATACAGATCACAAGTACTTAGCTATTTTAAGGAGGTGGTCCTGAAGAACTTCATGGCAGAAGGCAAGGAAGGAGGGGGTTCTCCTTCTTCTCTTCGAGTAAAATCGACGAATCGCCGTCTTCTTGGTCGGATCCGGCAACTTATACTTCTTGTAATGGGCATTTTCACTCAATGCTCCGGTCACACTTCGGCTTACTAAGAAATATCTTAGGAATAGTTCCTTCAAAGTTTTATAATATTCTCTATTTGAGCACTCGTCACTTCTCATCCGCAGACCCAAGTATTTCAGGAAGTCGGTCGCGGGAATTATGGACGGACATTCACGGTCTTTTACATTTGCGCCGTCGAGGTATAAAAGTGAATTTTTGACTCGAGGCGTCTTTACAACCAGGGCACGGGGTGGGGGCATGGCCTGCTGCGTTCCCTGTGTCACCACGGGGTTCGGAGCGGCCGGCTGTTCGTCGATGTTTGAGGCGTCGGTTTCACTGTCGGCGTCGACCAAGTTCCTTCTCGACGGAGCGGCGTCGGCAGGAGTTTGTAGGCGCCACACGTGCTCCTCCAGTTCGAGAATTCTCCGGTGTTTGGCCTCGTCACGAATTGGGAGATGTTGGATTTCTGCTTTTGCCATTCTTATTTTCTTTTCTTTGCACTGGTTTCTTCTGATATGAGAGTCTCTTTGTATGTTTTCCAGGCGTGATGATCCGTACTGCGCTGCCACCAAGCTGTCGTATGAATTTTGGACTTCCATTTGAATTCACACTTTGTAAGATGACTGGGTTATCTCACCGTTTGTCACCACTGACGTAATGTTAAATTACTATGTTATAATTATTAGTACCAGACGGGTACAAGGTAAGAATGGACAAGCAGTGATTCCTTTGCTTATATTTATTCTAGAGTACAACACAACTTCGACGCCTCAATGCCCCCACCCTATGACTATCACAATCTATGATCTATTCGTGCCCCGGGCAAAGTTCTAACTAACCGTGTCTGCCCTGGGTGGTTCTTGAAATACCCCCAGGGGCAGGGCGTGGCTTGACATCCAATTCTGCCAATGAAATCAAGTGACATCTAGTCCTGCAAATCAACGCCAGGTTCGAAGTGGAGTCCCACCTACTTCCGGGGAGGAGCTATTGGGCATCTCTCCAGGGCATGTACGTACGTACGGGCCACATGTTTGTGTTTCTTGTGGTTTAGGAAATGGCTAACTTCCTGGCCTTTCCTACCCTCTCCAGATCCTAAGTCTCACGGTCATATATCTCCTTGACACTTTCTACAAACATTGTAATAAAATATCTGTGCCCTCGACCAACCGTTACCCCTCAAGATTTGTTACAAGTTTCAGATTCTGGCTTCAGCATGACGGACTGGCTTCAGCATGACGGAAGTCATACGACATATGTATGTATGTATGTATGTATGTATGTATGTATGTATGTATGTATGTATGTATGTATGTATGTATGTATGTATGTATGTATGTATGTATGTATGTATGTATGTATGTATGTATGTATGTATGTATGTATGTATGTATGTATGTATGTATGTATGTATGTATGTATGTATGTATGTATGTATGTATGTATGTATGTATGTATGTATGTATGTATGTATGTATGTATGTATGTATGTATGTATGTATGTATGTATGTATGTATGTATGTATGTATGTATGTATGTATGTATGTATGTATGTATGTATGTATGTATGTATGTATGTATGTATGTATGTATGTATGTATGTATGTATGTATGTATGTATGTATGTATGTATGTATGTATGTATGTATGTATGTATGTATGTATGTATGTATGTATGTATGTATGTATGTATGTATGTATGTATGTATGTATGTATGTATGTATGTATGTATGTATGTATGTATGTATGTATGTATGTATGTATGTATATATATATATATATATATATATATATATATATATATATATATATATATAAAACCAAATAAGCACAATACCATATGTGAAAACATGAATCATTTTTATGCCAACCAGGACTTGAACCTGAGACTTGTAATTCCTAAGCCAAGACGCTACCAACTACTCCACAGAACGTTAAGAGGAAACAGAACATGTACTTATATCTGCTATACTAGGAATGAGCGCATTATGTCTGAATGCCACTATGTTCATATTACAGTTTCCCCAACCTCACCCATAGTTTCGTTCTCGCATTTAATTCAAATCCCAATCTTATTTGAGACCAACAATGACCAAATAAGCACATTACCATATGTGAAAATATGAATCATTTCTACCCCAACTGGGACTTCAACCTGGGACTTATAATTACTGTAATATGAACATAGCGACATGCAAACAGAATGCGTTCATTCCTAGTATAGCAGATATAAGCAATAAGGTCTGTTTCCTTTTAACCTTCTGTGGTGCGATTGGCAGAATCTTGGCTTAGTAATTATAAGTCCTTGGTTCATGTCCCGGTCGGGAGTAAAATTATTCATATATATATATATATATATATATATATATATATATATATATATATATATATATATATATATATATATATATATATATATATATATATATATATATATATATATATATATATATATATATATATATATATATATATATATATATATATATATATATATATATATATATATATATATATATATATATATATATATATATATATATATATATATATATATATATATATATATATATACATATATATATATATATATATATATATATATATATATATATATATATATATATATATATATATATATATATATATATATATATATATATATATAAATATATATATATATATATATATATATATATATATATATATATATATATATATATATGAATCATTTCTACCCAGACTGGGACTTGAACCTGGGACTTATTATATTTACTAAGCCAAGGCGCTACCAACTACGCCACAGTGGGTTAAAGGGAAGCAGACCTTATAGCTTATATCTTCTATACTAAGAATGAACGCATTCTATCTGAAATCCACAATGTTCATATTACAGTAATTATATGCCCCAGGTTCAAGTCCCGGTCGGGTTAAAAAATGATTCATATATATATATATATATATATATATATATATATATATATATATATATATATATATATATATATATATATATATATATATATATATATATATATATATATATATATATATATATATATATATATATATATATATATATATATATATATATATATATATATATATATATATATATATATATATATATATAAATATATATATATAAATATATATATATATATATATATATATATATATATATATATATATATATATATATATATATATATATATATATATATGTATATATATATATATATATATATATATATATATATATATATATGTATATATATATATATATATATATATATATATATATATATATATATATATATATATATATATATATATATATATATATATATATATATATATATATATTTATGTATGTATGTATGTATGCATGTATGTATGTATATATGCATGTGTGTATGTATGTATGTATGTATGTATGTATGTATGTATATATATATATATATATATATATATATATATATATATATATATATATATATATATATATATATATATATATATATATATATATATATATATATATATATATATATATATATATATATATATATATATATATATATATATATTATACTTTTTTAAATATATTCTTGTAGAATTAACATGTGTATGTATGATCAATAAAACAAGCCTTCAACATGTGACCAATGTCATTTTCTTCATCTGCACAACTGACAAGCACACTGGTGACCTCCTGGAGTTACCCCGTTGCTGCTTCTCCTTGCTTCTCCAAGGAACCTAACCTTGCCTTTCCGCACCGTCTATTTCACCACAACATCGCCCTCCAAGAGAAGAACTAACAAAGTTTGGCAGGTCTCCCTGGCCTTCATGCTGGGTTCTGCGCCGACAAGATGGAAATTGATGCCCTTGTGTACAAGGCCGACGCCTATAAGATTAGTAAATGGTTTTCTGCCGAGCCTGATGGCGGGCCAAAGCGTGTGCCCCCTTGTCTCAAAGGTTTCTGAAATGCCTTCATGTCTTTATTTACCAAACCAAAATCCTTCAAACAACTACAGGAGTTTGTCGGGGTGGTCATCTATTACCACAAGTTTCTAATGGGAATCTCCAACATCATGGCCCCACTGTACAGCTCACTCTCGGAGAAACCGAAATAACTAATCTATAGCAACTCTCAATGCGCTGCTTTTGAACAAGCAAAGACAGCTCTAGCAAAGAAAACAACACTTACCTTCTGAGCCCTTTACTCTCCACTCTTGCTCTCTCCGAACGCAAGCGATGTAGGTGTGGGTGCAGTACTAGTGCAAATTGTCAACGGTCAAGTCCAACTCCTAGGCTTCTTCAGCCACAGAGCCTCCCGATCTTACAAAAAAAAAAATATTGCACATTCAACAGAGTGCTTCTTGCCATCCACTTCTCTGTCCACCATTTCCCCCACATCCTCAAGGGTAGTTCCTTCAGAAATAACACCTCCACAACATAACAGCTCCAACTCTCTTCGCAGATATCCTCTCACATATCACCCTCAAAACCTCATTATTGACCAAATCCACCTGCACTACATGGCGGCCCCATTTTCCGTGGATCTTCCTCGTTCTATGAACTGCATACTTCTTTATGCTTGGAAATGAACGCAACTAACCATCCAAAGTGCTAGCCAGGATAGACAAAGTCCTACTCAGCCACCAAACATTCACACCCAGATGCCCAACCTATTTCCCACCTGATTTTGCCACTGCAAATCACCTCTTCTTTTGCTCAGGCAACCACCACCCACGAAATGTGTACCCTGTATTTTAAATTTTGCATTTTATATATTGTATTTTGTCTTTTGTAATAAATATTTTGTATGCCTATGTACACCATTGTAAACACAGTTATTCTTTTTCTTTGCTCCCTAAAGAGGAAGTTTCCTGAACCATCATCCTTCCTCTCGGTCACGAAATAGGATAAAATATCAGGGTTCTGATCATATAATAATAAATAAACCTTTATTTCCATTACAATACAATGGGTATTCGCCAGCCGGGACAAGCCCCAACCCCCCACTGTGGTGCCCAACCACAGCAGTTCCTGCCAGGAAACAGCTTAAACTCTCGGTCTTGGACGGGGACCGATCTTTCGACCTCATGAATGCGAAGCCAGCGCGTTACCACTGTACTAGCCAGCAGGCAGGAATGTTCTCAGCATAGCTGAAGTTCCTAAGGATATGGTACTTTTCAGTCAGCACCCATTACATATTAATTGATGTACTTTATCAATATAGCAAGTTTTCAGCATGTGATTGATGTCGTTCTCTTCATTCTTACCGCTGACTCACAAATACATACATAATAACATTCATACATGCATATATACATACATACATATATACATACATACATACAAACATACATGCATACATACATACATACATACATACATACATACATACATACATACATACATACATACATACATACATACATACATGCATAAATATATATATATATATATATATATATATATATATATATATATATATATATATATATATATATATATTTACCTTGGCATTTTCCCCATTTTGGGGGGTAGCCGACACCAAAGAACAAGCAAAATAACACAACTTGTGGCTACACTTCGTCCTTCTAGCAATGACACGGGATTTGGCCAAGGGTTTGGATGGTACTGCTGGAGTGTCACATCCCATCCTCCCCCTTCTTCCACAATGTACGTCGCTTCATAATACCAAATCCCCTACTGCCCCTACCAATTAGACTTACCATCACTCGAAGCTAGAAGATTGAGGGGGGGATATGGTGACAGTCTTTAAATTCCTTCATGGTTATGATAGAGTGCATAGGGATCGATATTTTGATATGGCTGGCTCTAGAACTAGAGGTCATAGTTTGAAGCTTCGTAAGAAAACTTCTTTGCAGGCTGTAAGGAAATACTTTCTCAGTGTAAGAGTAGTTGATAACTGGAATTCGCTAAGCGAGGAGGTAGTTAATGCTATCTCAATCCATAGTTTTAAGGACAGGTATGATAAGTATCACTAAGTACAAAATGGAACCGATCAGGAGACGGGAAGATACGAGCTTTGGGCTCTTTCCCGTAAACACAATTAGGTAATCATAGGTTGCCTCTACAAGGCACTCCATGATTACAGCAGATGCCAATCAGAACTGCATCACAATCATTCGCCACTCATTTCTATTCCTAGCACGCTCACTTGCCTCCCTCACTCCATTCTCCTATCATTCAAGGCCCTCCTTATTCCATCCATTCATACCAACCTAGGCCTCCCTCTGGCATTTCTCCCATCAACTTCCGATTTCATTACCTTTTTCAGTAGTCGTTCATTATCCATCCTCTCTACATGACCAAACCATCTCAAAACATTTATATCTACTCTAGTTGCCAAATATCTCCTCACACCCATTCTCCCTCTCACTTCTTCATTCCTAACCTTATCCAACTGCGATACACCAGTAATACTCCTCAGACATTTCATCTCAAACACATTCAGTTTCTGTCTCTCAGTTTCTTTCATATCCCATAACTCTTAGCCATACATTACAGTCGGCACAACCACTTTCTCATACAAAATTTTCTTAACATTCATTCCCAGCCCTCTAATCTTCATTACTCTCTTCAATGCACCAAACACTTTGCATCCTTCTTTCACTCTGTGACGCACATCTGCTTCCACTCCACCATTTGCAGCTATAACTGAGCCTAAATATTTGAACTGGTCTATTTCCTCAAGTGCCTCGCCATTCAACATAACATTCAGTCTAGCACCATCCTCGTTTCTTGTACACCTCATAACCTTACTCTTTCCCACATTCACTCGTAACTTCCTTCTCTCATACACCCTTCCAAATTCTGTCACTAGCTGACACAGCTTACTCTTAGAGTCTTCCACCACCACAGTATCATCTGCAAACAGCATGAGATTCAACTCCCATTCATTTTCATTCCCATCTATAAGCTTTAATTCGCAACGAAGTACTCGAGCATTTACCTCTCTTACCACTCCATCCATAAACAAATTGAACAGCCACAGTGAAATCACACATCCCTGTCTCAACATCACTCTCACTGCAAACCACTCATTTACTTCTTTCTCCACCCTAACACAAGCTTTACTGCCCACATATAAACTCTTCACTGCTCGTAACAAACTACCACCAATTCCATATAATCTATTAACATTTCATATTGCATCTCTATCAACTCTAGCATATGCCTTCTCCAGATCTAAAAATGCAAAATACACATCCTTATGTTTTGCCAAGTACTTCACACATACCTGCCTAACTATAAAAATTTGATCTGTACATCCTCTACCTCTCCTAAAACCACTGTACTTCCACAATAACATCTGTTTTTTTTTTCCCTAAACCTATTTATCAGTATCCTACCATGCACCTTTCCTACCACACTCAGCAAACTTATGCCACTGAAATTACTACAATTATGTATATCTCCCTTACCTTCGTATTGTGGCATTATGCATGCCATTACCCAGTCCACTAGCACCATTGACAACATAAATCATATATTAAACACTCTCATTAATCATTCCAGTTCAGTTACACCTCCCTCTTTCAACATTTCTGCTCTTACACCATTCATTCCAGGTGCTTTACCTGCTTTTGTTTCATTCAATGCCCACTTCACCTCCTCTCTTGCAATCTCTCTCTCATTCTCCTCTCCCATTACTGGAACTTGAACTCTCCCTACTGCTACTATATCTGCCTCTCTATCCTCTTTTACATTCAGCAACTCCTCAAAATATTCAGCCAATCACTTTCTCGCATTGTTTCCTTTTAACAACTGTCCATTCACATCTATAATTGTCTCTTCCATCTTCGATCCACCCTTCCTGACTCTCTTCACTTCTTTCCAAACTTACTTTTAATCTCCTTATAAGACCTATCAAAATCCTGACCCCATCTAAAATTTGACATCCTCTTCGCTTCATTCACTTTCCGTTTACTTTCCACATTTTCCTCTCTATATCTTTCATACTTCTCCAAACTGTTACACTGCAGCCATTCCTCAAATGCCCTCTTTTTCTCTTCCACCTTCATTTTCACCCCTTCATTCCACCACTCACTGCCCTTCCACATGCAACCTCCAACAAACCTCTTTCCACTAACCTCACTTGAATGTCTCACAAAATTTTCTTTCATCAACCCCCGTTCTTCCTCTAACTCTCCAGCTTCTCTTTCTTTTACCCTTCCATAATCTACTTTCAGCCTTTCCTGATACTCCTGCTTTTTCTCTGTCTTTTTCATATTTTCCACCTTCAATTTCCCTCCTTCAAGTTCCCCACTCTTTCGCCACTACCACTTTTGCTTCAATCAAAAAGTGATCAGATATACCAGCAGCCAAGCCCCTGAATACATGCACATCTTTCAATCTACCAATCACTCTCTTTGTAATAACACATAATCCATCAATGCTCTTTCTATCACTCTCCACATTTGCCACTCTTATCCATGTATACTTATTTATCCATATCTTTTTCAAGAAGGTATTACCTATTACCAACTCTTACTCCACACATATATTTAACAGTCTCTCATCACTCATTTTCACCTGGTATCCCATACTTTCCAACAACACCCTCTACCTCTTCATCACCCACTCTAGCATTCAAGTCACCCAACACAACAACATAGTTCCTTATACTCAGACCATCCACACACTTAGTTAACTCATTCCAGAATTCATTCCTCTCTTCCTCACTCCTCTCACAGCCCGGCCCATATGCACTAACAAAAGCCCAACATTCTCTACCCATCCTAACCCTTACCCACATCAGCCTAGAGGACACTTCTTTCCATTCCACAACCTTATTTAACATTCATTCACTCAACAATAGTGCCACCCCCTCTCTTGCCCTTCCTCTTTCAATCCCGGACACTCTCAATGTCACCTCACCAAATGTCACTTCTCCTTTTCCTTTTATCTTTGTCTCACACAGGGATAATTCATTTATTCCCCTCCTACCAAACATACATTCAATCTCGCACCTTTTGCTCTCTATCGTACTACAACCACGCACATTCAAACATCCCAAAACTAGAGTTTGGAGAGAGGTCAATTTTCACGCAACTCCCCTTCCTTATTGTCTCTGAGGAATTTATACAAGGGAGGGGATTACCAGTCCCCTCGACCAGTCCCTTTTAGTCGCCTCTGACGACACGCAGGTAATACGCTGTTGCTATTCTTTTCATGTGCCAGCATACATAGATAGATTGGATAAATCTTGACCCACACAGTGGAGAGGACTTATTTGGGTCAAAATTCCTAGATTGCATACAAGGGAATTTCCTACACCAACATGTACAGGAACCAACGAAGGCCAGGGTAGGGTATGAACCATCACTGCTTGATCTAGTACTCTCAGGTAATGCGTTGGATATTAAAAAAATTTAGTATGAAACACCAATTGAAAAGAGTGACCACTGCACGTTGTTGATGGAGTATATCATTGAAGATATTCTGCCTGAAAGTAGAGGCATTGAGGACATGAGGAGGAACTATCTGATAGGAGATTACATCAAAATAAATTAGCTTTTTGCAGTTATTGAAAGGAGGACATTATTTAACAGCAAATCTGTACAAGAAATGTATGACATCTTTTGTGAGAAATATGGGAAGATAGTAGATTGTTGCACACCTTCCACCAAAATAAGAGTTATTCATGCCAGAGAGAAATGGTTCAGTAAGACTGTAAGAGAGCTGAGGAGTGGAGAGACAAATGCTAGAAAAGGAATAGGAGGAGAGAAAGCATAAATTCCTTGAAAACTTATAAAAGAGCAAGTAATGATTACCTAAGTAAAAGAAGAGAAACAGAGTGAGGTTATGAAATGGATATCACCAGTAAATCTCAAATTTTCCCACGCTTTATCATAGGAAAACTGAAGGTAAATAAAGAGGTTTTAAAGCTAAAGCGAGCAAATGGAAGCATCACTGAGATGGATGAAGATATCTGCAAAGAATTGAACAAGGTGTTTCAGTCAGTATTTACAGCTGAAAAAAAACCCACCACTCAAATTGCAGAAATGGGAGATCATGCACCGGTTTTAGAGAACATCATGTTTTCAGTCACAGAGGTATGCAAAGTGCTGATGGAGATAGATGCTACAAATACTGATGATACATCCCCTTATGTACTTAAGAAATGTGCTAAATCAATATCAGAGGCAATATGAATCATATTTGAAAAGTCGCTGTCATTAGGGGAGATTCCAAGATGATGGAAAGAAGCAAACGCAGTACTTATCTTCAAAAAGAGAAGGAGGTATATGGCTCTAAACTATAGACTTGTTTCCTTAACCACCATAGTTTGCAAAGTTATAGAGAAACTATTAAGAAAATGCATCTACGTCACTTGGAATCCTTCAACTTTTGGCAGTGAGACAGCATGGCTTCAGAGAAGGTAGATCAACAGTAACAAACTTATTAGAATTTTATGATAATGTAAGCCGAATCTTACAGGAAAGAGAGGGCTGGGCAGATTGCATATTCCTATACTTCCAGGGAGCATTTGACACGGTTCCACATGGTAGACTTATTCAGAAGCCTCTAGCAATGACGAGAATAGGTGGAAATGTCTTGGAATGGATAAAAACTTACTTAGAAGGAAGGGAACATAGGGTTAGAGTAAGACACTCAGTGTCTGAATGGAGAAGAGTTAGTAGTGGAGTTCCACATGGTTCAGTTGTAGGGCCACTTTTGTTCCTTGTACATGTAAATGACCAGCCAGATTCTGTAAATTCATTCATCAATATGTTTGCAAATGATGCAAAGCTTGTGAAGAAATTAAGAGACGAGAACAATGATAGAGAATTTCAGGAAGACATAAATAGTCTGTATGAGTGGTCAAAAAAGAGGTTAATGATACTCAGTGCTTCTAACTGTAAGGTAGTGATAATGGGTACAAGTGCAAGAAGGCCCAAGCTTGACTACTCAATGGCAGGAGCAGAACTTCAAGAGACAGAGAATGAGAGAGATTTAGGAATAAACATACTGGCAGATTTGTCTCCATAAATGCATATAAATGACATAGTAAGGGCAGCATATGCTTTCTTAATAAATGCAAGGGTAGCCTTCAGGCACACGGATAAAGAAATGTTCAGAAATACTTATGTAACCTATGTGAGGCCAAAGCTTGAATATGCAGCCCCCTTTTAGAATCCACACGAAAGAGCACGTAGTTAAGCTGGAAAAAGTTCAAAGACATGCCACGAAACTGGTCCCAGAAATACACAATCTAAATTATGAGGAGAGCCTGAGGGAATTAGTCTTACCATTAATTGAAGCTAGAAGAATTAGGAGGGATATGGTGACAGATTTTAAATTCCTTAACAGTTATGACAGAGTGGATAGGGATCGATATTTTTTATATGGCTGGCACTAGAACTAGAAGTCATAGTTTGAAACTTCGTAAGAAAACTTCTTTGCAGGATGTCGTATGGCATCATCATTCATCATGAAGACGCCAAGAGCCGCTAGATGGCAGAGTGCACACTCAAAAACCCGCCCAGAGAACAGCATATGGAAGGCGTGTCAGTTGGTTGAAGTTAGACCTTGCCGGGGGGCAGAACTCACGTCCTAGTTAGAAACCTACCCCTAAGAGGACAGGAAAAGTGACTTGCAGGAACTATGAAATGGGAGCTTTGAGGTGTAAACTAAGTTCAAGTTATCTCTAAATAAATTACTGTAAAGTGAACGATGCATATCAGTGACCACCTCGCATGCTGTAGCTTTTGACCTGTTATATAAGTTGTCAACACGACAGTTGGTGGCAGCTTCAGGATGAATCCAAGCCGTTACTACAGCGAAGAGAAAAAAGAATTAAGAATACATAAGAAACAGATATTAAAAGCATCTCTGGAAAAAATGTTCGAGTGAGAGGAAATTTCTTGACGCTTACAAGAGCGACACCTAGAAAAGAGCCTCAGGCAGCTCCGACCACGCTCACAGTATCGAGCAACTAGTGCCAACCACCCCTCTCCCCTGTCCCCATATTGGCAAGGTCCCCTGCAGTAAGAATTGTCCCATGCATTCTGACTCAGAAGAAAAGTCGCTAATCTTCGTTCACGAGGACTGGGACACATCAGCTGGGAGAAAGAGTCAGCACTCTCCATGCATATCACCGTGTGCCGCACTGTGACTGGAGCTTTGAGAGAAAACGCCCCTACCATGAGTTATTTGTTGCAGTATCCGACTAAGAAGATGGTGAATCGTCGATTTTACGAGTCACATAGACGATGTCAGCGGGAAGATCATCGAGTTCAGAAGAAAGAAAAACCCTCTCCTCCAGTGCCTGTGGCCGTGACGTCCTTCAAGAAGCATCCCAAAATAGCTAAGTACATGTAATTTGTATCCAGTGAGTAATGGGACAAAAATTAAAAGAAATTGAGGTCGGTGGACTCCGCCATTTTACTTATAGTGATGCTTTGACTCGGCCACCCCGCATAGAAAAGGGAGTATGGCTTTAGTAAGTTAATAAAAGTAGAATTTCTGTACCCATTACTAACATGGATAATTGTACTAATAGCTATAAGCAGCAATAAACTTGATTTTTTTATATGATTTGAAAAATATAGCGAGTAATTGCATTTGAAGGGTGTTCAATTTATTTTTATTATTGCCTAAGTTGATTATTAAACAGGCAAAGGTATTGATTTCAACTGAAAAAATATAAGGTACGAGTGAAATAATTCTTATATTAATTTCTTAAAGCGAAAACTGACAGTGTTTACGAATAGAATGTAAATAGTAGAGTTTTTATATACTCTAAAATGAGTGAAGGAATCATAATGAGAAATACACTTGAATCTGCTTTTAAGGTTCTTTCTTTTTTTGCGTGAGATATTTTTAGCGAGAGGAATGCGGGAATGACAGATCATTCTTCCAACATCGTTATTATAAAGAAATAGTAATTGTACTGATCTTTGATATTAAATTACATGCATGATGTATCCTTTTGGAGAATAAGAAAATTTTGTGTTATTATTAAGATCTTTATTGTTTGATACAACGAGTATTTTGTGCTGTCATACGGGGGTTTGCATGTCGCCATAATGCACCGTAGTTGGAAGTATAGGGAGGACCTAGGACTGGTGACGCAGTCATGTGATCACCCGGGCCGACCGTGGGTTTCACACACACACTCCTTCAAAGTGACGGGGAAGGGAAATAGAAAATGGCCAGAAGGGGAGTTGTACAGAAAGAAAGTAAACGTGAGTTTTGAGAGTGGCGTGTGCGGGGTATCATGACAAAATTCTTGTGAGTGGAATCGCGGGAAAGACCTTTAAGGAAGCAGGATGGGGACAGGGTCTGGGAGGACTCTTCCCCTGCAACACTGTGTCTTAATACCATCCATATGCGCGTAGTTTAATGGGGGGTGATGTAGCTGTTGCGATGTCTATTCAGAGATATTTTTGAGTCAACGTCATTTTCCACCTGCTCAGCTATGGTTGAGATGCAGATTTTATTTTGATCTTTTAATGTCCCCTACTCCGCCAACAAGATTATTATTAGATTTTCAAGAACTCCAAGAGAGATATTAAGTGATAAAGGACGCGAATCTCTGAATGATTCTTTATTTTTCTTTCTAGCTGCAGTATATACATTATTTGTCCAAAAAAATATGTTAAATAGGTAAAGTAAGACTTTGAAGTTTTAGCCATGATAATGTTTGTCACGATTATTTCAGCTTGGTCATGAAGAAGGGAGTGTAAACTCACAAGAAATGACAACAGGAATGTCACACAGCCGTTTTCAGCATTTGAAAGAGACGAATTTGATCCAGAAACCGAAGAGACAGGGGAGGAACAGTGCCTACACGCAAAACTCCCCGCAAAAGCTAGCCATTTTTAATTTAAGAAATGAGTTGGCCGCAGTCAGGCAGGAGGTCAGATCCTTAGCTGAGGAGAACAGGGATCTGAGAGGTAAAGTAGAGGTGTTAACCAGGAAGGGTCGATTGAATAATGAAGACGACTGGAAAGTTGTGAATAAGGGTTCAACGAAAATGGTTCTTAAGAAAAATGATACTTTTAGACTACAGGTTGCTAATTCATTTAGGTCACTTACAGATGAATGTGACAGTGGCGGCAGTAATTCTTCAGGAACCATAGAGTCAGATAGGTGTACTAGCGATCGTAAAAATGGAAGTGGGAAAAGCTCTCAGGTCAAGAGCCTAGGTAAGTCTCCCAAGGTCGGAGTAACCCATCCTCCGGATAAGTCTCGTTCTTTGGTAATTGTAGGGGATTCACTATGCAGATATGTAGACAGGAAACTCAGGCATAGAGTTAGAGGAAAATATTTTTTCCCTGGAGCAGGTATGAAGAAGGTGGGTGAGTCAATAAATAGCTGGATTGAGAAAAAAGATGTTGTTTGTTTGATAGCTGGGGGAAATGACGTGCAGGATGGTAGAAGTGAAGAGCTGATTAGGTTGTATAGACAAGCCCTGGATAAGATTAGGAAAAGGGGTGCAGTTCCTGTGATGTGTGGTATTCTCCCTAGGCTTAGCCAAAGTTCAGAGTGGTGGTCTCGAGCTATAGGAGTAAATGCTAGGATGAAAGTCTTCTGTCGGGAGAATAATATAGGTTTTATACAAGGGTGGGATCACTTCACTAGTCGTAAGCATATGTATGCAAGGGATGGAGTGCATCTTTCTAATTCAGGTGTCTCGGTATTGGCTGGTATGATAGACAGAGAGGTAGGGGGGTTTTGTTAGACACAAATAATGAAATGATTAATACTTGTGCAGAGAAATTAGTCAGTAAGGGTTCAGTAAATAGTGGGTCAAATAACTGGGAGTCTAAGGATAAGAACCATTTGTTACATAGAACAAATATTAACAAAAAGAATAGCCACAAGAAGGGTGAAGCTAGAGAAAGTTTAAAAGTATATTATACAAATAGCCGTAGTTTAGGTAACAAGATAGAAGAACTGAGAGCCATAGTATGTAGTGAGAGACCGGATATAATATGCATTAGTGAAAGTTGGATTAAATTAGAAAGCAAACACCTTAAAGCTGAGTACATAATTACAGGATATAAACTTTATAATGCTGATCGTAGTGCAGATAAAAGAGGGGGAGGGGTAATTATGTATATTAAAGATAGCCTCAGAAGCTGCATTAAGTCTGGAATTAAGACAAATCTAAATTCAGAAACCTTATGGGTTGAAATTAAAAATAATATAGAAAGTCTAGTTGTAGGAGTAGTCTACAGACCACCTGATCTAGATAATATAGAGTCGCAAGTTATATACGATGAAATTTCTAAAGTGAGCAGGTCAAATAGAGTTTGCATTGTAGGCGATTTTAATTTTAGACATATTAACTGGGAAACCATAACAGGTGATAGTAGCTCTAAGGAGTTTTTGGAAGTAGTAGAAGACAATTTCCTTTCTCAGCATGTACATGAAGCAACATGGGGGGTGAATACACT
>JAXCGZ010013397.1:100000-113361 GCA_037179515.1 Halocaridina rubra | reverse complement strand
GTATTTCTAGTTATCGTGTTCCCCACCGTTGGTAAAACGAACAGCCAATCAGGCAACAGATTGTTACAAATTTTATATGCAAGTACACATATATCAAAAGTAATTTTTGCAACTCATGTTCAACCATTTAAGTTCGCAAAGAATAGGTGTTACGTGATCATATTTTCTAGCTCCACCGAAAGCTACTTTGGCGGCAAAATTTTCTAATTTCTGCATTATTTCCACTTGTTGTTTGGTTGTTACACCCCAGACTTTTAAACAATAATTGAATGATGCTCAAAACCAGCGACTGTACAACTGTTACACGTGTTGTTTTATCAAAGCTATCCTTGATCCTACTTCAAAAACATTAGTATACCACTAATTTTACTTGATATATGATTAATGTGAACATCAAATAGCATATATTGATCCATAAAAACTCCAAGATTTTTACTGATTTCGATGGTATGATAGCAGTGTTACCAAAATTTATTACGGTGTTAGGTGGTATAAGTGAGACAAGTTGTCTTGACCGCAACAAACATGCATTGCGTTTTATTTTCGTTTACATGTAGTCCGTTCATCTGAAAATATGTTTTTGCTTCCTGAAGGGCTAATTGTGCTCTGTTTATTAAATCGTTTAGTTCACTTACTTTGCCCGATATAATAATCTGCGAGTCTCATCAGCATATTGTACCAAAAAGTAATTCCTTAAAATTTCATGCGTGTCATTAATATAAATTAGAAATAAAATCGGACCTAAAATTGAACCTTGAGGCACACCATATTTTACTGCTCTTGGAGATGAACAACAGAACCTAACCTAACAGACTGAACTCTATTGCTCAAATAACTCTCAAACCATCGCCTGTCTATCTTTAGCTAGGTAATATTGTTCTAAGAGAACATTATGAGAAACACTGCCAAATGCTTTAGATAGATCTAACAGTATAAATTAAAGATATCTTTTGACTTTCAATATTATCATAAATATGTTGATTTACTTTTAGTAGTGCCGTTTCAGTTGACAAGTTTGGTCGAAAACCATGTTGGCTATCCGTTAATAATCTTTTACTTTCGAGAAACATTACTAGCTGCGTTGCAACTACCTTTTCTAAGAGTTTTCGAGAGAATGGGGAGCAAAGAAATAGGACGGTAATTACTTACGTCTTCCACATCACCAGCTTTATAAAATGGCACTACGTGTGGATGCTTCCATAGCTCAGGATATATAAAGGTAACGATTGCGGTATTAATAATAACAGTTATACAAAATATTAAGACTGGGAGGGAATCTTTTCAAGTATTTTAAAGTAATACCGTCTGATCCAATAGAATTTGTCTGTTTTAAATTTTTGAAAATTAGAATTACCGTATCTACATCCACAGGTTGGGGTCTGAAATAAGAGTTGTCAGAATAGTGAATATTGTTCGCTACATTTGGGGTCTGTAATCTTTTTAAACCTTCTTGTGACTTCTGAAATGCATTCTCGCCTACGCATGCTACAAATATTCATTAAATTCATTTGCTTTTTGAGAAGGGTTTCAAAATTATGTTTTTTAGAGAGAGAGAGAGAGAGAGAGAGAGAGAGAGAGAGAGAGAGAGAGAGAGAGAGAGAGAGAGAGAGAGAGAGAGAGAGAGAGAGAGAGAGAGAGAGAGAGGAATATTATTCAGAAATGCTTAAGTTACATTTTCAATGTTGAGTATACACTAAGTATAGGATAAAAGTTGCATGTGTCGAAAAAATGCACACAAAGTTCAAAGTGGGTCAATTTACCATGTACAAGATTGGCCCATGGCAACAGTCGCCCGTTGCGATACTACAGTTGAAAGATCTTTTGGACTTGAATAGGACTGTCCAGGACAGTTCAGTGTTAAGTCTCCCTTAAGTACAGTTCTTTTTCTATGCCTACATCAACACCGAATATTCTTGGAAATTCGCTACACATCTCTTATTATCCCTTCATATCTGACAAATCACAAGTCTCACCATTTCTGCTTTTCTTTACTTTACGTTTTCTTCGTGCCAAAGCCCGAAGAGGGCAGATTTATTTTTTATTTTTTGGCCGTCTTGTGTTACAATCATAAAAAAAAGGTCAAGAGGTCAGAAGTCCTTAACTTATGTGCACTCTGTAAAGTACTGTATTAAAGTGTTGCCCAATTCACACTTACATAAATGGCATCTATCACAGTCACCTGTACGCATTTTGCCTGTGCTGTATTTGTATCTGAGCCTCCTAAAGTTTTCGTCATGTTGGATCGAACAGCTGCTTATATAATGTGAGAGTGTACCAAGTTCTTGCTCTTTGAAATGAAACAGTGTGATATAGATTCAGACACTGAGCTTTTAGTTGCCATTTTTGCAAGCCTGTCAGTTTCTTCATTACCCATTATCCCAACATTGGAGAGTACCCATGAAGACTTAACTTGGATGTTAAATTTTGCACAGTTAATAAGAGCCTCTTGTATTGCTGCCATATAAGTTGTATAGCGGCTTTTCATTTATCACAGTGACAGAAGGGCATTTTGCGAGTCAGAATATTACAGCATATTTCCTAGCATTGAGAAAATGCTCAGTAGCAAGTTATGTCCAACAATTTCGCATTCAGTGATTGATGACCACTTTGGCATACTAACTCTTAGCTGCCCTGCAAAGTTTTCATAAACTTCAATGCTGCACTCAGACCCTCCTGTACTGCTCATGTGAGACCCGTCATAATAAATGCAGAGTATTTCATTGATATTTGGAAAATTAGTTTTAATAGACTTCAATTTCTTCAAACCAATGCTGTTTTATGATAACTGGAGTGACATTTGGACCAGGTGATAATTTTGGGAAGAGAATTTCTGAACAAATCCTCTTTCAAGGATTAATAGATCGTGCAGGACTGCTCTCAGCAAAAAGTTTTGCATGATTCTTATCTCACTGGCTATGAGCTTAAATACTGGGGTGAATAAGTATTTTAAAGTGTTTGTTATCTTTTATTAATGATTTATTGATTGATGGCACTGACTGAGGCTCTTGCAAAGGACCATCTTTACATGAATTTGAATTAAATTCTTCTTCTTCTTCTTCTTCGTCTACATCTTTTCCCACTTTTATGTGGGGTCGATGTTTCTGGCCAGTTATCTGTACTGGCCATATTTTGGTTTTGGCAATTTTTTTATGGCCGGATGCCCTTCCTGCCGCCAACCCTCCCCATCTACCCGGGCTTGGGACCGGCACCAAGTTGAGGCTGGCTTGCCCCCCTCAGTGGCTGGGTTATGGATTTGAATTAAATGATTTCTTTAATTTAACACCAAATATCACTGCTAACTGTTCGATTTATTGAATTAGAGATGGGAGGTTTAATTCACGTTTCATAGTGATAATTCTTGTACTCATAGGACAGCCAAGAATAATCCTCATAGCTTTGTTTTAATTTTTTTCTAAGGGTCTTAAAATGAAGGTAGTCATAATACAGGGCTGCAGAGTGTGATAGTTGACCAATAACCTGACATATGCAAGATAGAAAGTTCGGCATATGTCAATACCAACACTAGATATTCTACTGGCAAGAAGCTTTAACGGTTTGAGTCTCTTTTGAAGTCTTTCACACTAATCCTTAACATACTCTGTGTGAAAAGAGATGGAGCTGTTATTCCCAAATATTTGTGGTTTTTGCGTATTTTAAACATTTGATTCTTTAATACAAGGTGATACTCTTGAGAGATATTGGAAAAGTACTTTGCTTTTGGAGTCGAAATGACAAGACCAATGCCTTTTGATACTTAAGAGAATTCATTAAGTATATTTGCATATCATTGGCAGCAGGTGCCCTTATGCAATTGTTTTCTGTATAGCATATGATGATACATCATTATTTGGTACTTTGAGAGACTTGAGAAGCTTATCCATTAAGATATTAGAGAGAAAAGGAGAAAAAACGCCTCTTTCAGGAGTCCCCAGTGTAGAGTCATTGTCACTGGAAGTGCTCTTTAGATAATCGACCACTTAGGTAATATCTGACTAGTTGTAAAAGTTTAATTGTTAACCCCAATTGTTGCTAAATGATCCAGAACAATGGTTGTATTTGCAATAATGGTGGCAATTTGCTAATATATAAAAGCAGTGGCTTCAGAGCAGCGCTCAGCATTCATAGGCTCTACAAAAAACTCTTTTGGTCTATTTGCTCCTTCTCTCCCTCTTCTCCATCTTTATATTCAGTATCTATCCTTCATACTGGAAGCATGCTCTAGTGCATCTTGTTCCTAAAAAGAGTGATCGCTGTATTTCTTCAAACTACCAACCTATTGCCCTAACCTGTTCTATTGCTAAAGTTTTAGAAATTTTTCTCAATTCTCACTTCTTAAAACGTCTTGACTCTAACAAGCTTATATCCGATCACCAATACGGCTTCCACAAGGCAAGATCCAATGGTGACCTCCTGTCCTATCTCACTCAAGTATGGTTGTCTCCTCTGAGGAACTATGCAGAATCCTTTCGTTTCCGCTCTTGATTTCTCTAAGGTATGTGACAGAGTCTGGCACAAGTCTGTTGGCAAAACTCCCTGCTTTTGGCTTTACCCCTTCTCCCTCTTCAATGATTTCCAGCTTTCTTTCTGACCATTTTATATCTGTGGTGTTCAACTAGGCTCTGTTCTTTCGCCTACTCTGTTCCTTCTCTTCATCAACGATCTTTTTCAGTCCCCATCCTCCTCTCTTCTTCACGCCTTTGCTGACGATTCTACCCTTCAGATTTCCTCAGCATTTTCTTCACAACCTTCATCTGCTGCTCATTATCAGTCTCGTATCACTCTTTCATCAGCTGTCAGCTCCAATTTGCAGAGGCATCTGAATGGAGCACCCAAACTTTAGCTAAATTTAATGCCTCCAAGACACAGTTTTTGGTTATCTCCTTATCTTCTCCACTTCCTAATAGCCCTGTTGTCTTCGAAACTGACGATATTTACCCTCTCAATTCTATCAACCTAATAGGAATCCAGCTTATCTCTAACTTGTCTTGAAGGAGTCACATAATCCAGATTTTTAAATCTGACTCCAAAGAAATGGAGGCTCTGGTTCGTTTTCGTCATTACTTTTCCTCTTTACAGTTACTTAACATATATAAAGATCTTATCCGTTCCTGCTTGGAATACTGCTCTCACATCTGGGGTGCTCCTTCATATATTTATCTCCCTGATAGGGTTTAATCTAAGGCAGGCAGAACCATTAATAACTCATATCTTAATTTTAATTTGGATTCACTTTCTCTTCACCGATATGTATCATCCCTATCTCTTTTCTATCGCTACTACTTCCATCTCTGTTCTGATGAGTTGGTGAGTTTCATCCCTCCCCCACTGCCAAAGTCATGCAACACTATCCAAGAGGCCTTCATTTCTGGTTCATTCATTTCTCCTCGTCTTTCTTTTTTACTTACTTTCTCACCCCCCCCCCCTTCCATCATCTTTTCCATCGTCTCTCCCTATCCTCCATCTCCAGTGTTTCTCTCTTCCCTCCTCCATCTCTTTCCATCCCTTCTCTCTCCCCTCTAGTCTCTCTCCCTCCATTCACTTTCCATTTCAAGTATCTCTCCCTCTTCACCTTCTCATCCCCCCAATTCTCCACATACTCCCTCATATGCAGCTGTTATTCCTCCACCCCCCCCTTCCCCATTACCCTCTTCCTCTTCCCTTCACGTTCTCAAGTTTCCTTCTCCCTCCTCAGTATTCCTCCAGCTTTTCTACTGCCTCCTTTTACTTCTACTCTATATTTTTTTCTTCTCGATTTCGCTCCTTCTTCTTTCAACTTCTCACCCCTCATCTATTCTCCGAATTCCTTTCTCATTTCTTTTCTATCCATATTCTTCATTTACCTCCTGAACCCTTTATCACACATTCTCTCAAAAACCGACAATTGTCGGCTTTCCTCATCCCTGTCTTCTCTTTTTCTTCCTTCTTTTATCATAGTCCTCCTTCTCCTTCCCCTCCTTCTCCTCCTTCCCTCCTTCCTCAATATCTTCTCTTATTCCTTCTCCTCTTCCTCATTCGTTCTATGTTTTTCCAACAATTTCTCCCATATTTTCCTCTTGCCCTTTTTCTCCCTCCCTCTTTCTACCTATTTCTTACCATTCCTCGCCTATTTCCCCCTCTCCTCATTGTCCTCCTTCTGCTCCCTTCTCCTTCCTCCAATTTTCTGCTCTCTTTCTCTTCTATTATCCCTTCTTTCTCTCTTCATTATCCGCATTTCAGGTCATTCCCTCCTATTACCCCTTTTTCTCCCTCTTATTCCTATTTTCTTTCTCCCCATTTCTGTTCATTTCTCCCCTAATACCTCTCCTTTCTCCCTTCTTCCTTCTCCATATTTATGTCCATCTCTCTCCTATTACCACTCCTTTTTCCTCCTTTCTTTCCTTTTATCCTATTCTCCATCCAATGTTCCTTCTTCCTCCTCCTTATTTCAGTCCACTTTTGTCCGATAATCTTTTCGATTTCCCTTCTTCCTTCTTTTACTATCCATATTTCCTATTGCCTCTCATTTTCCTATATATTTTACCAGTTCACGCTCATTACAACTAGAAAAGGAACACACATACAAGGCCATCTTGTCTTCTGCCTCACTGCCACAGAGTAATATTTCTCTCCTTTTGTATATAGGCGATCCATAGCTTTTCTATCGAACATGTTATAGATGGCTGTTTCTGCCATACATCTATGCAATGGCCTTCTCTTGGATATATTTGACACTCCATTTATGTCTGTCTTTCAGTGGGTCTTTCAGTATATACGCATATGTATGTATGTATGTATGTATGTATGTATGTATGTATGTATGTATGTATGTATGTATGTATGTATGTATGTATGTATGTATGTATGTATGTATGTATGTATGTATGTATGTATGCATGTATGTATGTATGTATGTATGTATGTATGTATGTATGTATGTATGTATGTATGTATGTATGTATGTATGTATGTATGTATGTATGTATGTATGTATGTATGTATGCATGTAAGTTTGTATATATGTATGTATGTATGTAACTTTGTATATATGCATGCATGTATGTATGTATGTATGTATGTATGTAAGTATGTATGTATGTATGTATGCATGTATGTATGTATGTATGTATCTATCTATCTATCTATCTATCTATATATATATATATATATATATATATATATATATATATATATATATATATATATATATATATATATATGTATATATATATATATATATATATATATATATATATATATATATATGTGTGTGTGTGTGTGTGTGTGTGTGTGTGTGTGTGTGTGAGAGAGATTGCCTAAGTGTGATTACTTAATTGTGTTTACGGGAAAGAGCCCTAAGCTCGTATCTTCTCGTCTCCTCATCGGTTCCATTTTGTACTTAGTGATACGTATCATACCTGTCCTTAAAATTATGGATTGAGATAGCATTAACTACCTCCTCGCTTAGCCAATTCCAGTTATCAACTACTCTTACACTGAAAAAGTATTTCCTTACATCCTGCAAAGAAGTTTTCTTACGAAGCTTCAAACTATGACCTCTAGTTCTAGAGCCAGCCATATTAAAATATCGATCCCTATCCACTCTATCAAAAACATGGAGGAATTTATAGACTGTCACCATATCCCCCCTCACTCTTCTAGCTTCGAGTGATGGTAAGTCTAATTCCCTCAGCCTCTCATCATAACTGAGATTGCGTATTTCTGGCACCAGTTTCGTGGCATGTCTTTGAACTTTTTCAAGCTTAGCTATGTGCTTTTTCAAGTGCGGATTCCAAAAGGGGGCTGCATATTCGAGTTTGGGCCTCACATAGGTTACATAAATATTTCTGAACATTTCCTTGTCCATGTGCCTGAAGGCTACCCTTACATTTGATAAGAAGGCATATGCTGCCCTTACTATGCCATTTATATGTATTTCTGGAGACAAATCTGCCAGTATGTTTACTCCTAGATCTCTCTCATTTTCTGTCTCTTGAAGTTGTACTCCAGCCACCGAGTAGTCAAGCTTGGGCCTTCTTGCAATTGTACCCATTCTCATTACCCTACATTTTGAAGTATTGAAATTCATTAGCCACTTTTCTGACCACTCTTGCAGACTATTCAGATCTTTCTGAAGTTCTCTAAAACTGTTCTCGTTTCCTACTTTCTTCACAATCTTTGTATCATCTGCAAACATATTCTTGAATGAATTTACAGACTGTGGTAGGTCATTTACATATACAAGGAACAAAAGTGGCCCTAAAACTGAATCCTGTGGAACTCCACTACTAAGTGTTCTCCATTCAGACCCTGAGAGTCTTACGCTAACCCTCTGTTCCCTTCCTTCTAAGTAAGTTTTTATCCATTCCAAGACATTTCCACCTATTCTAGCCATTGATTGCAGCTTCCTAATAAGTCTTCCATGTGGAACAGTGTCAAACGCTTTCTGGAAGTCTAGGAATATGCAATCTGCCCAGCCCTCTCTTTCCTGTAAGATTCGGCTTACCTCATTATAAAATTCTAATAAGTTTGTTACTGTTGATCTACCTTCTCTGAAGCCATGTTGCCTCACTGACAAAAAGTTAAAGGATTCCAAGTGAAGAGAGATATGTTTCCTTAGTAGTTTCTCCATAACTTTGCAAACTATGCTGATCAAGGAAACTGGTCTATAGCTCAGAGAAGTATCCCTCCTTCCCTTTTTGAAGACAGGTATCACGTTTGCTTGTTTCCAGCATCTTGGAATCTCCCCTGACTTCAGTGGCTTTTTAAATATGATACTTAGTGCCATTGATATTGAGTTTCTGCATTTTTTAAGTACATGAGGGGATATATCAGGACCTGTAGCTTTATGAAGTGTGTGATTACCTAATTGTGATTACCGAATTGTGTTTACGGGAAAGAGCCCAAAGCTCGTATCTTCCCGTCTCCTCATCGGTTCCATTTTATACTTAGTGATACTTATCATACCTGTCCTTAAAACTATGGATTGAGATAGCATTAACTACCTCCTCGCTTAGCCAATTCCAATTATCAACTACTCTTACACTGAAAAAGTATTTCCTTACATCCTGCAAAGAAGTTTTCTTACGAAGCTTCAAACTATTACCTCTAGTTCTAGAGCCAGCCATATCAAAATATCAATCCCTATCCACTCTATCATAACCATGAAGGAATTTAAAGACTGTCACCATATCCCCCCTCACTCTTCTAGCTTTGAGTGATGGTAAATCAAATTCCCTCAGCCTCTCATCATAACTGAGATTGCTTATTTCTGGCACCAGT
The DNA here is from genome assembly GCA_037179515.1 of Halocaridina rubra. Lineage (NCBI taxonomy): Eukaryota > Metazoa > Arthropoda > Malacostraca > Decapoda > Atyidae > Halocaridina > Halocaridina rubra. The sequence continues at coordinate 104,103 of JAXCGZ010013397.1, read as the reverse complement.
TTCGTGGCATGTCTTTGAACTTTTTCAAGCTTAGCTATGTGCTTTTTCAAGTGCGGATTCCAAAAGGGGGCTGCATATTCGAGTTTTGGCCTCACATAGGTTACATAAATATTTCTGAACATTTCCTTGTCCATGTGCCTGAAGGCTACCCTTACATTTGATAAGAATGCATATGCTGCCCTTACTATGCCATGTATATGTATTTCTGGAGACAAATCTGCCAGTATGTTTACTCCTAGATCTCTCTCATTTTCTGTCTCTTGAAGTTGTACTCCAGCCACCGAGTAGTCAAGCTTGGGCCTTCTTGCACTTGTACCCATTCTCATTACCTTACATTTTGAAGTATTCAATTTCATTAGCCACTTTTCTGACCACTCATGCAGATTATTTAGATCCTCCTGAAGTTCTCTACCATTGTTCTCGTTTTTTACTTTCTTCACAATTTTTGCATCATCTGCAAACATATTCATGAATGAATTTACAGAATGTGGTATGTCATTTACATATACAAGGAACAAAAGTGGCCCTAAAACTGAACCCTGTGGAACTCCACTACTAACTCTTCTCCATTCAGACACTGAGTGTCTTACTCTAACCCTCTGTTCCCTTCCTTCTAAGTAAGTTTTTATCCATTCCAAAATATTTCCACCTATTCTAGCCATTGATTGCAGCTTCCTAATAAGTCTCCCATGTGGAACAGTGTCAAACGCTTTCTGGAAGTCTAGGAATATGCAATCTGCCCAGCCCTCTCTTTCCTGTAAGATTTGGCTTACCTCATCATAAAATTCTAATAAGTTTGTGTGTGTGTGATTACCTAATTGTGATTACCTAATTGTGTTTACGGGAAAGAGCCCAAAGCTCGTATCTTCCCATCTCCTCATCGGTTCCATTTTATACTTAGTGATACTTATCATACCTGTCCTTAAAACTATGGATTGAGATAGCATTAACTACCTCCTCGCTTAGCCAATTCCAGTTATCAACTACTCTTACACTGGAAAAGTATTTCCTTACATCCTGCAAAGAAGTTTTCTTACGAAGCTTCAAACTATGACCTCTAGTTCTAGAGCCAGCCATATCAAAATATCGATCCCTATCCACTCTATCATAACCATGAAGGAATTTAAAGACTGTCACCATATCCCCACTCACTCTTCTAGCTTCGAGTGATGGTAAGTCTATTTCCCTCAGCCTCTCATCATAACTGAGATTGCGTATTTCTGGCACCAGTTTCGTGGCATGTCTTTGAACTTTTTCAAGCTTAGCTATGTGCTTTTTCAAGTGCGGATTCCAAAAGGGGGCTGCATATTCGAGTTTTGGCCTCACATAGGTTACATAAATATTTCTGAACATTTCCTTGTCCATGTGCCTGAAGGCTACCCTTACATTTGATAAGAATGCATATGCTGCCCTTACTATGCCATTTATATGTATTTCTGGAGACAAATCTGCCAGTATGTTTACTCCTAGATCTCTCTCATTTTCTGTCTCTTGAAGTTGTACTCCAGCCACCGAGTAGTCAAGCTTGGGCCTTCTTGCACTTGTACCCATTCTCATTACCTTACATTTTGAAGTATTGAATTTCATTAGCCACTTTTCTGACCACTCATGCAGATTATTTAGATCCTCCTGAAGTTCTCTACCATTGTTCTCGTTTTTTACTTTCTTCACAATCTTTGCATCATCTGCAAACATATTCATGAATGAATTTACAGACTGTGGTAGGTCATTTACATATACAAGGAACAAAAGTGGCCCTAAAACTGAACCCTGTGGAACTCCACTACTAACTCTTCTCCATTCAGACACTGAGTGTCTTACTCTAACCCTCTGTTCCCTTCCTTCTAAGTAAGTTTTTATCCATTCCAAAATATTTCCACCTATTCTAGCCATTGCTTGCAGCTTCCTAATAAGTCTCCCATGTGGAACAGTGTCAAACGCTTTCTGGAAGTCTAGGAATATGCAATCTGCCCAGCCCTCTCTTTCCTGTAAGATTTGGCTTACCTCATCATAAAATTCTAATAAGTTTGTTACTGTTGATCTACCTTCTCTGAAGCCATGTTGCCTATGTGATTACCTAAGTGTGATTACCTAATTGTGTTTACGGGAAAGAGCCCAAAGCTCGTATCTTCCCGTCTCCTGATCGGTTCCATTTTTAGACTTAGTGATACTTATCATACCTGTCCTTAAAACTATGGATTGAGATAGCATTAACTACCTCCTCGCTTAGCGAATTCCAATTATCAACTACTCTTACACTGAAAAAGTATTTCCTTACATCCTGCAAAGAAGTTTTCTTCCGAAGCTTCAAACTATGACCTCTAGTTCTAGAGCCAGCCATATCGAAATATCGATCCCTATCCACTCTATCATAACCATGAAGGAATTTAAAGACTGTCACCATATCCCCCCTTACTCTTCTAGCTTCGAGTGATGGCAAGTCTAATTCCCTCAGCCTCTCATCATAACTGAGATTGCGTATTTCTGGCACCAGTTTCGTGGCATGTCTTTGAACTTTTTCAAGCTTAGCTATGTGCTTTTTCAAGTGCGGGTTCCAAAAGGGGGCTGCATATTCCAGTTTTGGCCTCACATAGGTTACATAAATATTTCTGAACATTTCCTTGTCCATGTGCCTGAAGGCTACCCTTACATTTGATAAGAATGCATATGCTGCCCTTACTATACCATTTATATGTATTTCTGGAGACAAATCTGCCAGTATGTTTACTCCTAGATCTCTCTCATTTTCTGTCTCTTGAAGTTGTACTCCAGCCACCGAGTAGTCAAGCTTGGGCCTTCTTGCACTTGTACCCATTCTCATTACCTTACATTTTGAGGTATTGAATTTCATTAGCCACTTTTCTGACCACTCATGCAGATTATTTAGATCCTCCTGAAGTTCTCTACCATTGTTCTCGTTTTTTACTTTCTTCACAATCTTTGCATCATCTGCAAACATATTCATGAATGAATTTACACACTCTGGTAGGTCATTTACATATACAAGGAACAAAAGTGGCCCTAAAACTGAACCCTGTGGAACTCCACTACTAACTCTTCTCCATTCAGACACTGAGTGTCTTACTCTAACCCTCTGTTCCCTTCCTTCTAAGTAAGTTTTTATCTATTCCAAGACATTTCCACCTATTCTAGCCATTGATTGCAGCTTCCTAATAAGTCTCCCATGTGGAACAGTGTCAAACGCTTTCTGGAAGTCTAGGAATATGCAATCTGCCCAGCCCTCTCTTTCCTGTAAGATTTGGCTTACCTCATCATAAAATTCTAATAAGTTTGTGTGTGTGTGATTATCTAATTGTGATTACCTAATTGTGTTTACGGGAAAGAGCCCAAAGCTCGTATCTTCCCGTCTCCTCATCGGTTCCATTTTATACTTAGTGATACTTATCATACCTGTCCTTAAAACTATGGATTGAGATAGCATTAACTACCTCCTCGCTTAGCCAATTCCAATTATCAACTACTCTTACACTGAAAAAGTATTTCCTTACATCCTGCAAAGAAGTTTTCTTACGAAGCTTCAAACTACGACCTCTAGTTCTAGAGCCAGCCGTATCAAAATATCGATCCCTATCCACTCAATCATAACCATGAAGGAATTTAAAGACTGTCACCATATCCCCCCTCACTCTTCTAGCTTCGAGTGATGGTAAGGCTAATTCCCTCAGCCTCTCATCATAACTGAGATTGCGTATTTCTGGCACCAGTTTCGTGGCATGTCTTTGAACTTTTGCAAGCTTAGCTATGTGCTTTTTCAAGTGCGGATTCCAAAAGGGGGCTGCATATTCGAGTTTTGGCCTCACATAGGTTACATAAATATTTCTGAACATTTCCTTGTCCATGTGCCTGAAGGCTACCCTTACATTTGATAAGAATGCATATGCTGCCCTTACTATGCCATTTATATGTATTTCTGGAGACAAATCTGCCAGTATGTTTACTCCTAGATCTCTCTCATTTTCTGTCTCTTGAAGTTGTACTCCAGCCACCGAGTAGTCAAGCTTGGGCCTTCTTGCACTTGTACCCATTCTCATTACCTTACATTTTGAAGTATTCAATTTCATTAGCCACTTTTCTGACCACTC
>JAXCGZ010013397.1:75000-85000 GCA_037179515.1 Halocaridina rubra | reverse complement strand
TATATATATATATATATATATATATATATATATATATATATATATATATATATATATATATATATATATATATATATATATTTATATATATATATATATATATATATATATATATATATATATATATATATATATATATATATATATATATATGCATGTAGTAGGTTGACCCATGGCATCAATCGCCCGTTGCGATACTACAGCTGAAGGGTCTTGTGGACTTAACTAAGACTGTCTATGACAGTTCGATGTTAAGTCTTCCTTCAATTACGGTTCTCTTTCTATGCCTACATCAACACCGAATATTTTTGGATATTCGTTACATATCTTATTATCCCTTCACATCTGACAAGTCACAATACTGCCCATCTCTATTTCTCTTTATGTTTTCTTCGTGCCCAGGCTCGATGAGGGTATATTTTTTTTCTCTTTTGGCCCGTCATGGTGCCATAATAATAAGATATATATATATATATATATATATATATATATATATTATATATATATATATATATATATATATATATATATATATATATATATATATATATATATATATATATATATATATATATGTATATGTATATATATATATATATATATATATATATATATATATATATATATATATATATATATATATATATATATATATATATATATATATATATATATATATATATATATATATATATATATCATTATTTTATCTCTATTCTTTTGACAATGTAACTAAATATTCTACAAATTCATTCCCCTTTAGTAATAATGGGTTACATTTAGATTAAACTGTTCTTAGACTATACATCATTTTAATAACTGGAAACCTTTTTCTTCGTACCTTATCATAATATTCTCTCTCTCTCTCTCTCTCTCTCTCTCTCTCTCTCTCTCTCTCTCTCTCTCTCTCTCTCTCTCTCTCTCTCTCTCTCTCTCTCTCTCTCTCTCTCTCTACATGTGTGATTACCTAATTGTGATTACCTAATTGTGTTTACGGGAAAGAGCCCAAAGCTCGTATCTTCCCGTCTCCTCATCGGTTCCATTTTTAGACTTAGTGATACTTATCATACCTGTCCTTAAAACTATGGATTGAGGTAGCATTAACTACCTCCTCGCTTAGCGAATTCCAATTATCATCTACTCTTACACTGAAAAAGTATTTCCTTACATCCTGCAAACAAGTTTTCTTCCGAAGCTTCAAACTATGACCTCTAGTTCTAGAGCCAGCCATATCGAAATATCGATCCCTATCCACTCTATCATAACCATGAAGGAATTTAAAGACTGTCACCATATCCCCCCTTACTCTTCTAGCTTCGAGTGATGGCAAGTCTAATTCCCTCAGCCTCTCATCATAACCGAGATTGCGTATTTCTGGCACCAGTTTCGTGGCATGTCTTTGAACTTTTTCAAGCTTAGCTATGTGCTTTTTCAAGTGCGGATTCCAAAAGGGGGCTGCATATTCGAGTTTTGGCCTCACATAGGTTACATAAATATTTCTGAACATTTCCTTGTCCATGTGCCTGAAGGCTACCCTTACATTTGATAAGAATGCATATGCTGCCCTTACTACGCCATTTATATGTATTTCTGGAGACAAATCTGCCAATATGTTTACTCCTAGATCTCTCTCATTTTCTGTCTCCTGAAGTTGTACTCCAGCCACCGAGTAGTCAAGCTTGGGCCTTCTTGCACTTGCACCCATTCTCATTACCTTACATTTTGAGGTATTGAATTTCATTAGCCACTTTTCTGACCACTCATGCAGATTATTTAGATCCTCCTGAAGTTCTCTACCATTGTTCTCGTTTTTTACTTTCTTCACAATCTTTGCATCATCTGCAAACATATTCATGAATGAATTTACAGACTCTGGTAGGTCATTTACATATACAAGGAACAAAAGTGGCCCTAAAAACTGAACCCTGTGGAACTCCACTACTAACTCTTCTCCATTCAGACACTGAGTGTCTTACTCTAACCCTCTGTTCCCTTCCTTCTAAGTAAGTTTTTATCCATTCCAAGACTTTTCCACCTATTCTAGCCATTGATTGCAGCTTCCTAATAAGTCTCCCATGTGGAACAGTGTCAAACGTGTGTGTGCACGCGTGCGAGTGTTTGTGTGTGTGTGAGGGAGAATCTGGATCGAGAACTATGAACTGTAAAACGGAAGAACCACACACTCACACACTCTTTGGCCAGATTTCTTAAACAGTTTAAACCTAGGATACCTAATATTATTAGTTAGCTAGGCGCACACAAATGGATTTCATAAACGCATCTGACGCGGTTCTGTGTATAACTAGGAGGCCCCCCATCTTAAAGAGTGTAAGCCTAGGATACCATATTCTTAATTAGCTAGACACACACACATGGATTTCATAAACGCATCTGACGCATTTCTGTGTATGGCTTGGATCCCCCATGGGGGGATCCTAGCCATGCACAGAACTTCGTCAGATGCGTTTATGAAATCCATGTGTGTGTCTAGATAAGTAACAATATGGTATTCAAGGTTTACACTTTTTAAGAAATCGGGCATTTACTTGGAGTTAAGTCTTGCATTAAAATCTATTTTCATACTACTGACTATAGCAGCCAGGTAACACTTCCATGGAAGCTGATGCCAGGCCTTAGGAGAAAGTGACTGGATCAGTAAATAGTAGAAATGAGCTATTGAATAGTAGAGCCGGTTACTCTTACATTCTTCCTTTCGACTTGGATCTTGAATAATAATTTGTATTCGTACTATTGACTAGGGCACCCTAGTAACATCTGATGCTAAACCCTTGGAGCAAATAAAACAAATAACTATGAATCTAGATCAATAATTATGAGCTGATGAATGGAAGAGTTACTCGCTAATGCACTCTGCCTTTGTACTGGACTCCTACACAGTAATTTGCCATCATTGTATGGACTAGAGCTTTCTAATAACATTTTTGCTAAAACTGATATCAAACCCTATGAGAAAAAAGAAATTCAACTGTGAATCCACGACATACTGAAAATAGAGCCATTTACTCATTCAATCGTTCTCATGACTTGAGTCTTTACTTACTTCCAATCATACTATGGATTAGAGCACTCTGGAAACACACGTGTTAAAAGTGATGTCATACTCAAGGTGAAAATAAAAACTGTAAATCTGGATAAACTAACAGCTACTCTCTCATGCATCATTATTCTACTTGTATTATGATATTCATTCGTATTATGGAGTAAAACTCTTTTGAAACACCTGTCTTTTATATGACGCCAAACTCTTGAGAAAATATACCAGAATGGATCAAAAATGATGAAATTTTGAGCACAAGACCCACTCACTCAAATACTCTTTCTTTGTCTTGAATTATGTAACATAAATTTCAGTCGCACTGCGGACTAGAATAGTCTGTTAACATTTCTATATAAGTCCATGCCAAACTCTAGGAGAAAATATAACTGAATATGGATTAAGAGCTAGTACCTGTTGAACTGAAGACCCACTCATTTGTACACTTTCCCTTTCGACTTTGGTCATATTGGAGTCATATTCTGGACGCGATGAAGGAAATTGTTTATGATACACCATAAAAAAGAAAAGTTATCAAGTACTCTCTGGAAATTGCTTGTTTCAAAATTGCCATTCGATAATAATGGGTCATAAAATGGCACACAGAATTGCGTATAAAATTCATTTATCTTCTAGACACGATAAGTTATTATTGTTACACTTACAAAGTTAAGTGTAGTCGTAATAGTATGAAAATATGTAGTAATCTGTTGCTATAAGAAGTGGTAAAATAATAGCAGCAAATAAGTCTGCATATTTATCTATTTATATTTTCGTTTCTTTAAGATATGTTTTGGCGGGAGTTAATTGCTGTTTCTTTTTTTTCTTTTTTTTGCGACACCAGGTCGGGCAAAAAATAAAAGAAAATCTACCTTCATAGGGCCTGCAAACGAAGAAAACATAGAGAGAATCAGAGATGGGGAGTGTATAGCGACTTGTCAGATGTGTAGGGATAATAAGACATGTGTAACGAATATCAAAAAATATTCGGTGTTGATGTAGGTATAGACAGAGAACCGTAATTGAATATAGTTGAAAACTGTTTAAAAGCTGCATTGTGCAAGGGGCTGTGGATCCCTGTATGAGACATTCGCAAAACTGTAATTATGCATGCTTTGTATTCTTTATTTCTTGATATGCTGTAAACATTTTCTAATACATTGCTTAGGGCGTGCGGTCATACTTATATTTCTTTATAATGCTACAATGTTCCAGTTTTACGTCACGCACTCCCTTTTCTACCAAGGGCTAGGACGGTTGCTTTCTTGCGAAGGACTTGTTTTGGCAGACGTAATCGTTACCCTGAGTGCATGCCTTTACTAACCTCAGACCATGACGGGGCGCGAACCCTCGACCTGACGCCTCAAAGTCGCGGACGCTACAATGCTACAATAGACAGTAGAAATATTTCATATTGCATAACGTACAGTACATTCAGTCTTTATTGTACAGTACTTCCATATCTATGAGGGAAGCTAAACATATACTTTCTTCTAAGTTAGAGTATCTAGGTTTCTACGCTTTCTTACATCATTGTGTAGGTATTGCAGTTTTGAAAGAAATAAAATCCTTTCCTGGACAATATTCTCTCTTGCCTCAGGAAGTGTATCAAGACTTCTGAGAGCATTTGTTTTGCAATGTTGAACGACAACTTATGACTTGGATAAGAATGGAAAGAAATTATAACTGGCCATACCACACGGGTATGAAGAATGATTTATAGCAACTATTGAAAGTGTTCCCAAGGGAACTTTTTGCTGTTATTGACAGCGCTTTTTATGGCTTTGGATGCAGTATGAAAGCAGGAACAATAGTTGCCTTTGAATGCAATTCCATTTGTGTTGAGACTTGGATATCGAAGCTGTGTAAGGACTTTTTTTTTTCAGGCGTTCTCTTCGGTTTTAGAAACTTTGCTCTTAGAATGCATGGTAAGCAAAAAGGGTCATACATGCACTTTGATGTGTTTTTGTAGCGCTATGTGAATGGAGAAGAGTTTCTGTTGACCATATAGATATTTTGATAGCTGTCAGAAACATTGTCTTCGAAAGCAGTGCGAAAATGGACTCTATTTGTTTGTTTTGTAAGTGCTTGCCCAGATTGGATGTTTTTATAAGTGGAAGAGTCCTTAATATTGAAAGCATTGTGTGGGGGGAAGGACTGCATATGTTGCTTTGCTGGACTCTTTTACAGCTGCTAGAGGCGTTGTCTTTGGAAGCAGCGTAAAAACAGACATCATTTGTTTCTTTTGTAAATGTTTTAATTGGCATTGGAAGCATTATGATGAGAGGCATTGTGCAAGAAGGGAAGAGTTTTTGCTTTCGTAAAAAAATTTTTATGAGTGAGACACCAGGACGGGCGAAAAAAAAATTGCCCTCATCGGGCCTGGGAATAAAGAAATCATGAAGCAAGGAGAAACAGAGATGGGGAATGCTCTGACTTGTCAGATGTGAAGGGATAATATGAAATGTGTAACGAATATTCATGAATATTCGGTATTGAAATAGGTATAGAAAAAGAACAGTAACTGAGGGAAGACTTTTATATCAAGCTGTCTTGGACAGCCAAAATACCTTCAACTGTAGTTAAAAGTAGAGTGGAAATAAAATTCATTAGGATCTCTTAGAATTTGACCTTGCCAATACTGGAAGTGTTATAATTAGAAGTGTTGTATTGGAGAAGAAAGACTTCCTTGGCTGTTTGAAGCTTTATCTTTGGAACAGGCGCAAAACTGACCCCAATTTACGTCTTTTGGAAGTGTTCTCCAGACCACGGAAGTCAAGTCTTTTTGATGACCATGGAAGATGTGTGTTTAGAGTCGTTGCTTTTAATGTCACTTTCTTAACTATTAGAAACATTTTGATTTTAAACTTTGTGATATAAAAGATTTTTTCCTTTGAAATTTGGTGAAAAGTAACATCAACAGATATAGCAAAATGCATTACTGAACACCTGTGGATATGAAAATACAAGAATTTTGTTTTTATCATCCTGAGTAATATCAGTCACTAGCTATGCTGAAATATTTGTTGACAGGTATATGAATTGGTTATTTCATACACTCATTCATCATATGGTTTTAACAATTTACCCATAAAATCTCTTTCCCTGTAGAATTGTTACTCAAAGAATTTATTCAAAGAAAAATATAATAAAGGAAGATTAAAAAAAAAAACACGCATTCTTAACATGGTTACAGAGGCTAGGTATCCTCATAAGAATTATCCCAAAATTCTCTTGCTGAATATGTAATTTTGTGGACGAATACGTCACTCCGTAGTTATTTATGGAAACGGTTTTATCCCGTGAGTGAAAGTCTTTCTACAATATTGAATTTATTCTACTTTTTTATCATTATCGGGCAGATGTCGATCCTGCCGATAACTGTTTGAATGTGCAAGCTGTGTACCAAAGAGCGAAAAATCGTATGGGTAAACCGATACCGTTACGCTGATAACTTTTCGAGGAAGTGATCTGTAACATGAAGAAAGAATTATACTGCTTGTTATCGGACCGATACCCTAATGGCCTCATGTGGGAATGATCTGAACCATTAAATAAGACTTATATTGACAATCATTAGGCCGATATCGATTCTTCCGAACACTCCCTGAAGGTTGAAACTGTACAAAAGAGTAAAAATTTCATCAGCAATTACCAGACCGATATCTTGGTTCTCTCGATAAGTTTTTGACGGAAAGGGCTGACACATATACCAAAAATCATATCAGCAATTATCAGCCCGATATTTTGGTACTCTCATAACTTTTACAGGAATTAAATTACACCCCAGATCAAAATTATGTGTACCATAATCGGATCGAATTGGTTGTACCGATAATTCTTATGATACTGAGCTATACCAAAACGTAAAAGTAAGACATGCCGATAATTTCTTGTGGAAGTGGGTTGTAAAGTAGGGTAATAATCATGCTGATCATTATCGGACCGATATCGATAATGCTGATAGCCTTCATAAGGTGTGAGGTGTACCATAGAGTAAAAGCATTATGACTGATAACAATACAGCTATCTCTCGTAGTGAGCTGTACCATAGGGAGTAATATAACATAAGCCATTATCGGGCCACCGATACATCAGATAACTTTTTGAGAAATTAATCTACACCATAGAGTAACATTATATTAGTAATTACCTGCCGATGGAGGTACATCCGCAAACTTCATTCCATAATAGTCCTATTAATAATATCCTCCTGGAGTCAGTTGTAATGTAGTGAATAGTATTATCTGAGAGATAATCAGGCCGATATCGGAACATCCGATAAATTATTGCCAATATTCTGATAAAAATGCAAGATTGGAGTATAACCAATATTGCCGTAACCATATGAATTTAGATTTATTTTTCTTCAATTGTTTCCTGCACATTTGAAATCAAAACTGCAGTTAACACACACTTATTGCACAAAGAAATTTTCTCTCTCTCTCTTTCTCTCTCTCTCTCTCTCTCTCTCTCTCTCTCTCTCTCTCTCTATATATATATATATATATATATATTATATATATATATATATATATATATATATATATATATATATATATATATATATATATATCTAACGAATCTTATATAGTTCAGCGCTCTCTCATATCGTGTCCACTGGGGCCTCATGGCGTTACTCTACTCCACACTACGGGTATCGGCCTGCCTAAACGCACGATGTATATTGTGAAGCAGGGGATACCATGACCTCCTTTTGTGTAAAAGGGGATTTACACGGTCAAACGGTTCGTCGAACGCGGTTCGACAGACAAGTGTTTGAAGTGATCTTCGAATGTATGAATGGGGTATTTGGTTGTCGAACACGGAACGTGTTCGACAACCAAATACCCCGTTCACACGTTCGAACATCACTTCAAACACTTGTCTGTCGAACCGTGTTCGACGAACCGTTTGACCGTGTAAACCCCCCTTAAGCCTATTTTAGAGTGGGAAACATGAATGCAGTTAGGTGTACGCCCTAATCACCTTAAGAAGGGAGCACTATGAAACTGTAAATTTTTCCTCCATTTTTTATGTGCTTATTTTCCCCTTTGTGATTGGCTTACATCGATCCGATAATTCTTCACTTAACCAAGTCATAAAAACTTCTCCGAAGATTGTGGTTATTCTTCCACTTGAGTTTCACTGAATTTCAACAACATAAACCTCGTTCCATTCTATATCCATCAAGCATTTTATTTAAATTTTTCCCTGGAGGAACGTAGAGAAGAAGATACCTACCTACCTACCTACCTCTCTACCTGCCTACCGCCTAACTACCTACCTACCTACCAATCTAATTTACCTATCTTCCTACTTACCTACCTACCTTTTCTTTATAAGCGTGACACCCGAACAAGCAAGAAAACTTCCCTCATAAATAAAGGTCCGGTCACAAAGAAAACATTAAGACGAATGTAAAGAAAAAGGTCACGGATAATGCAGAGATGAGGTAATGATACAGAAAGATAACTACTGACTGAAAGAATAGTCAAACTACTGAGGACCTAGAGATATGGCAGGATTAGGCCCTAAGATGACGATAGATCCACTTTTTGAAGGAAGATAGGTTATGAGAATTAGGAAAGACAGAAGAAGGAAGAGAGTTCCAGAATCTAGAGGTAGATGGGATGAAGCAATCCCTGCACCAACCAATCTGCGAGCTACAATTCTCCACACAGTAACTGTGGGATGAAGATGCTTGGCAAGTGTTGCACGGCCTAGGCAGTGGAGGAGGAATACCACTTACCTACTCATCAGAGCAGCGATGGAAGTAGTAACGATAGAAAAGAGAATGATGATACCTTAAAGCGAAGAGAGAGAGAGAATCCAGATTAGAAGTAAGAGAAGGATCATTAATGAGTCTGACTGCCTTAGATTCAACACCATCACGGAAATACGTATAAGAAGTAGCACCCCAGATGTGCGAGCAGTATTCTAAGCAGGGGCAGATAAGACCTTTATAGATTTTAAGTAACTGTAAAGAGTTAAAGCACTGACGAAAACTAAACAGAATCCCCAGATTTTTATATGCAGATTTAGAAATTTAGAATATGTGATTCCTAAGACAAGTTAGAGGCTACATGGATTTCTAATATGTTGAAAAAAATAAAAGGGTAATTTTCGTTAGTTTCGAAGACAATAGAGCTACAAGGAGGAGAAGAAGATAAGGAGATAGCCAGAAACTGTGTCTTGGGGAGACTAGATTTAAATAAATTTTGGGTTACCCACTCATATACTCTCTGCAAATTGAAGTTGAGCGTAGAAGAAAGAGTGATATGAGATTAATTACGAATAGCAGATAAAGGTTGTGAAGAAAAGGCAGAGGAAAAATGAATGCTAGTATCGTCGGCAAAGGCGTGAAGAAGAGAAGTAGTTAGGGGCTGAAGATGATCATTGATGAAGAGAAGAAACAGAGTAGGAGAAAGAACAGAGCCCTGTGGAACACCACTGGCCACAGGGAATTGGCTAGATGTTACACCGTTAGCAACCACAAATATAAAATAGTCAGAAAGAAAACGGGAAATCAGTTAGATCCTTCTTTAAATATGCAAACGCCAAATTGTATTACTCTGCCAACTCTGAAAGTAAAGAGCAGAGGCCAGAGATAAGGATGCTTGAGATGCATCCTCCAAAAACTCTGAAAGCTTCGCAGATACTGAATCTTTCTGGTGAATATAAACTATAGGTGAATATTAGATATCATATATAACCTCCAGCCACTACTAAATAGATAATCATTTGACAATATACGAAGCTGTACGAAACGTTATGAATTCTCATAAATTGTTCGACTTATTACATAGTCTCAACAAAACTGAAAAAGTTAATATAAGAACTTTCGGAAAGTTATACAAGAAAATTGCAAATGGAAAAACAGCGGTCATATTCAATGAACTATGTATACAATAAAATTTACTGCCAAAATATACAAATATATAT
>JAXCGZ010013397.1:65000-67500 GCA_037179515.1 Halocaridina rubra | reverse complement strand
TATATATATATATATATATATATATATATATATATATATATATATATATATATATATATATATATATATATATATATATATATATATATATATATATATATATATATATATATATATATATATATATATATATATATATATAGTATATATATATATATATATATATATATATATATATATATATATATATATATATATATATATATATATATATATATATATATATATATATATATATATATATATATATATATATATATATATATATATATATATATATATATATATATATATATATATATAGATATATATATATATATATATATATATATATATATATATATATATATATATATATATATTATATTATATATATATATATATATATATATATATATATATATATATATATATATATATATATATATGTATATATGTTTTTTTTATCTATCTTGGCTATTTCCCCCTTTAGTTGGGGGGTAGCCGACATAAAAAAAAAATAAGGGGATTACTTAGCTCTATGGGCAATGACGAGGGAGCTAGCGGCCGTTCAGATGGCACTGCTGGAGTGCTACAGCCATCCTCCCGGCTCTTCCACAACCTGTGTCGCTTCACAACTGCCAACTCCCTTACTGCCCCTACCACAGGACTACCTCTGTAAGATGCAGCCCCGTGGTAAAGCAGATGCCCATCAGAGCTGCGTCACAATCATTCGCCACTCATTCCTATTCCTAGCACGCTCACTTGCTTCACTCACATCCATCCTCCTATCATTCAGGGCTCTCCTTACTCCATCCATCCACCCAAACCTAGGTCTCCCGCTAGCATTTCTCCCATCAACTCTCGCATTCATCACCTTTTTCAGCAGTCTTTCACCATTCATTCTTTCCACATGGCCAAACCATCTCAGAACATTCATATCTACTGTATCTTCAATTTCTCTCCTCACACCCGTTCTTGCTCTTACCACTTCATTTCTAACCCTATCCAATCGAGATACACCAATCATACTCCTCAGGCATTTCATCTCAAACACATTTAGAGTCCGTCTCTCACTTACTTTCATACCCCATACCTCTGATCAATACATCACAGTTGGCACAACCACTTTCTCATACAAAACTTTCTTAACATTCATTTCCAACCCTCTATTCTTAATCACTCCTTTCAAAGCACCCAACACTTTACATCCTTCATTCACTCTGTGACACACATCTGCTTCCACTCCACCATTTGCAGCTATAACTGAGCCTAAATACTTAAACTGATCATATTCCTCAAGTGTCTCTCCAATCAACATAGCATTCAATCCAGCACCATCCTCAATTCTTGTACACCTCATAACCGTACTCTTTCCCATATTCACTCGCAATTTCCTTCGATCATAAACCATTCCAAATTCTGACACTAACTGACACAGCTTCTCCTCTGAATCTGCCACCACCACAGTATCATCTGCAAACAGCAACTGATTCAGCTCCCACTCGTTATCATCCTCATCTACCTTTCTCAAACCTCGACCTTATTAATCCCACTGAATAGCAGGGCCGGCCGCTCGAGTCAACTTCCTCCACTTGTTCCTATCTCTTGCATCTCCCTCCTCCAATAAGAGGGAACATGGCTCACGTATATATTATTGGAGACTTACAGCCTACCCCCAACTCTTATCTAACAGTTCAGTTGTCTCTTGCGACTAAGAGTAAATTCATCAGCACTTAGTTCTGCCTTAATTCTGAATCATTTGAAAATAATCTTTTTATTTCTATTGATAAAATAATTATATATAAAATTAAAAGTTCTGATTCAATTCTGAATCAGTTGCTAATTAATATTTTTCCTGTGGTCAATTTAGTTGATAAAATAATTAAAATAAAGATTTTTAATATGGAAATATAAATGAATTACTATATCTTTCACACTCACTGGAAGCTCACAAGGAAGCCTTTAGTCAAATGATATATTTGAGAAGGCTTCTCATATTTTCATTATTCTAGCATGAACGTCAGTCATGTTTGAATTATGTGAATAAGGATATTTGTAAATAATTGGAAGCTTACTGAAAAGATAAAATATCAAATGAGTTGGAACAGTATAGTTGAATGCTAAGAATTGTTTATAAAAACTTAAGCATTTCTAAAGGTATTTTAAATAATTAAGTAATAAACATTCAGAGATGATATAAATCTCCAAATCTTTGTTTAAATTGGACATGCTTCTTCTTCCCATTTTATAATATGTCTCTGGTTTTTATGAATTCCCCTATATGTGAGTGGACACAAACAGGTTGTGGCTGTTGAATGAAGGGTGGATGCCTTTCCTAGCGTCCCACAGTGGGTGGGCTCGATCGTGGGGTGTGTCATTTCCCGAGTTAAGTACTCTGACAACTTGGCAGAATACTCTCTCTCTCTCTCTCTCTCTCTCTCTCTCTCTCTCTCTCTCTCTCTCTCTCTCTCTCTCTCTCTCTCTCTCTCTCTCTCTCTTAGTGGTACTCCGTCTCTGG
>JAXCGZ010013397.1:40000-60000 GCA_037179515.1 Halocaridina rubra | reverse complement strand
GTGAATGTATGATTACTTCAAGGTTTTTTAATGTTGACATGGTTGCTTAATGTGCATATGTATGGAGTGGTAAGGGATGTAAATGGAAGAATATTACACTGAGGTTTGGAACTAGTGAGTGAGGATGGAAGGTTGTGACAATGAATCAGTTGCTATTTCCGGATGATACTGTACTGGTGGCTAATCCTGAGAATGAGCTGAATTATTTGATGACTGAGTTTGTTAGGGTGTGTGAAAGAAGGAAGGTGTGGGTGAATATTGGTAACAGCAAAGTCATGAGATGTATGAGGAGTATTAATGTTGGCAGGTTGAATTTAGGAGTGAATGGGGAGTTGCTTGAAGAGGTTGAGAGTTTTAAGTATCTGGGGTCGCATGTATCAAGGAGTGGATGAGTGGATGCAGGAATAAGTCATAAAGTGAAGGAAGCCAGTAAATATCTATGTGGGTTGAAAAGTGTAATGAGAAATAGATATTTGGGAATTAATGCAAAGAAAAGGATATATGAAGTTGTGGTTATGCCAACATCATTGTATGGAGCAGAGACTTGGAATTCAAGAGAAGATGAAAGGAACAAGTTGAATGTAATGGAGATAAGGTGTTTGAGAAGTATAATTGGTGTATCTAGATTAGACAGAGTAATAAATGAGGATGCCAGGTAGGGAACAGGTGTTGAAGGAGGCTGTCGGATAGGTTAGATCAGAGAATGTCGTATTTATATGGACACATTAAATGGATGGGTGATGTTCGAAAAGTGAAGAAAGTGAGGAGTCCAGAAGTGATCGGAGTTAGGTCTAGAAGGAGACCTAGAATGAGATGGATGAATTGCGTGAAAAAGGCACTGAATGCACGTGGAATGTCAGTGGAGCAGGGATGAGTGTATGCAAGAGATAGGAGTGAGTGGAGGAAGATTGTGGATAGGTGACACGGGCCAAAAGGATTAACCGCACCTGCTAGCTCAGCGAACGCTGATGGACGGGTGTGAGGAGAGTTTTCATGTGATGAAGTGGTGGGGGTAAAACAACTGCGGCTGTCGGATGTCATTGTAGAATATCCTAGCCTGCCTACCTTTTGTGTCCTAGGTTCGTATCCCAATCGGGGTAAAATATTATTCATCTTTTCACATATGGTAGTGTGCTTATTTGATTATTGTTGATCCCTAATATGATTGAGTTTTGAATTAAATGTGAAAACAATAACACGAGTGAGGTTGGGGGAAACTGTAATATGAACAGAGTGACATTCAGATAGAATGGATTCATTCCTAGTATAGCAGATAAAGCTGTAAGGTTTCTTTCCCTTTAATCTTCTGTGGTGTAGTTGTTAGCACCTTGTCGCAGTAATTATGTGTCCTAGGTTCGAGTCCCAGTCGGGATAGAATATGAATCATGTTTTCACATATAGTATTTTTCTTATTTAATTATTGCTGAACCTAATTAGATAGAGATCTGAATTAAATGTGAAAACGAAACCACAAGTGAGGCTGGGGGGACACTGTAATATGAGCAGAGTGGCATTCAGAATGAATGCGTTCATTTCTAGTATAGCAGATAAAGCTTTAAGGTTTCTTTCCCTTTTAACCTTCTGTGGTGTAGGTGGTAGCGCCTTGGAACAGTGATTATGTGTCCTAGGCTTGAGTCCCAATCGGGGTAAAATATGATTCATAAATATATATATATATATATATATATATATATATATATATATATATATATATATATATATATATATGTGTGTGTGTGTGTGTGTGTGTGTGTGTGTGTGTGTGTGTGTGTGTGTGTGTGTGTGTGATTACCTAATTGTGTGTGTGTGTGTGTGTGTGTGTGTGTGTGTGTGTGTGTGTGTGTGTGTGTGTGTGTGTGTGTGTACTTCTCTTCATTTATGTATAAATATATATGTGCGTCTATATATATTTTGTGTGCGTGTGTATGAGTGCCTGATAAACAATATGAAAAGGACGGGCTGAGAGAATAATCAAAGTAATAAAGACCTAAAGAAATGGTCTGATATGACCCTGAGATGATTATAGATCCGCTTTTTGAAGGAAGGCAGGCCATATGAAGCACCCCAGATTAGCAAGAAGTATTCTAGACATTTATAGGCCTTAAGTAACTGAAAAGAGAAAAGCAATGACGAAAACGGAACAGAACCTTCAAGTTTTCATGTGCGCAATTAGAATTCTGGATAATGTTACTCCTCTAAAATAAGTCAGAGGATTTCTGGATTCCGATATGTAAATAGAATTAAGAGAGTAAATTTCATTAGTTTTGAAGTCAATGGGGCTTTAATGAGGAGAAGATTACGTGATAGCAAAAAAAAAAAAATAGGCATTTAGTTTAACTAACTTTTATTTCCCTGACTCAGATATTTTCTGTAAATCGGAGTTAAGGGTTGATGAAAGACTGGTATGACACTATTTACTATCAGCAGCTGAATGGTGTAAAGAAAGAGCAGTGGGAAAATGAAGTGTAGAATCATCGGCAAAGGCGTAGAGAAGAGATGAGGATAGGAACTGGAAAAGATAATTGTTGAAGGGAAGGAAAAGAGTAGGTGAAAGAACAGAGCTCTCTGGAACTCCACTGGTAGCTGGATATGAGGTAGATGTTGCTCCATCAACATCCATATATATGACGCGGTCAATAAGAAAACTGGAAATCAGCGAATAGAGAGAAAAATAAAGCTATAGGCAGGAAGTTTGGCCAACAGAGCCTTGTGTCACACTCTGTCAAAAGCCCTAGAGATATCAAGGGCGACGACAAAGGATTCCCTATAGTTCTTCTGAGAAGGTAACCATACAAGTGTGAGATATGATGGGAGGTCACCAGTGGCTCTTCCCAAGTAGAATCTGAAATGGAAAACGAAAATAAGTAAATTAGATTCAGAATGTTTTATGAAGTGGGAACTTAATAAAGATTTAAATACTTTAGCAATAGCAAATATTTGGGCAATTAGTCGGTAGCTGGAGGGAATAGAATGGTCACCCTCCCTAGGACCAGGCTGAACTAAAGCTTGCTTCCAAGATGAAGGATAGATACTGATTGAGGGAATGAGGCAAAAACAAAGCACACGAGCTAGTTCATATCTTTAAGGAACCTTTCAGGGATAACATCGGCCCCAGATGCTTTTTTCGTCTTTAGAGAGCAAAGAACCTTACAGACTTTTCGTGAAGAAAGAATATGGGAGGTTGTAAGGATAGAGAGGGGTAAAGTATGAGGACAGGTGTGCTAGAATCGCTTACGGAAGAGTTGGCAGAAAAATGAGAACCAAAGAGAGTATCTTTGTCAGTGGGAAAGCAAGCTATAGAAGTAATTGGACGGATGAAAGGAGGAAAGCTTGAGTAGCAGAAGTATTTGAAAAGTTTTTTGATAAGGACCAGAAACATTTATCAGTGGGAGAGGACTTTAAGCCATCAACTTTCCTTCATAAAAAGTAAGTTTTACACCTTCGAATGTGAGAAGTCCAGTAATTCTAGCCATAATAAAAGCAGAGCAAGGTAAATCAGGAGAACATTGATACGATCAGTGTGCCTGATCCATGGCCTGAATAGCCATGGAGCAGGCATGGTCAAACCAAGGATTTGGGAGAGAAAAAATTTTGATAGAGGAGGGGATCAACTCCTATATTCCCGAGGTTTTGATCTCAGAAACTATTAGGGCTACCTAATCATGGTCGCGAGTCTGAAAGCAGTAGTCATCCCAAGGTAAATCAAAGAGAAAACTATGCAAATCATCATGTTGGGTGCACTCGAAGTACCAAAGACGGTGCTAAGTAGGAGGACTTGATGGGGAAACGAATATGGAAGAGATTGAGATCAAAGAGTTGTTAGAGTTACCAAGAGAGGAAAGCACAGAATATGAATACTTTCTAGAATTAGAAGTAATGATTAGATCAAGAGTGTTAGCGCTACGGCCGTGGTGATCAAAAACATGAATTAGTAGTTTAATAATTTTCTTCATCTAGTGAGTGACAGAGAAAGCAAGGGTCTCACGTCCTCTCACATCAGAATGAAAAGAATAATGCCACTCATTGTTGTGTAATTTGGAGTCTTCAATATAGAGGACTTCAGCATGAGGGTGAGAAGATAGCAAGGGCTCATGACAAGAGAATAAATGTTAAAGGAAGGGCACAACACCAGTGCAATTAAGAGCGCAGTAGAAGAAGCAAAGAAATATAGTGGTAGTGGATATATATATCTTCACCCAGAGAACATCAAAGGCAAGACATTTAAGGTTCATGAGCCTTGCAATAGGAGCGTCAGTGTTAAAGAAGTACAGAACCCACCTTTGGAACAGAAACGAGAATGCAAAGAATATTGAGAGATTTTAAATGAGTAAGATGATGCACAGCTAGACAACAGGATTACAGAAAGGAGGAGGAGGTTAGGGAGGGTTGTACACAAGTGCTGTTCCACAGACGAAAGACTGGAATTCTGATCAGTGATGTTAGAAACGTGGAGACCAAGAGTAGAAGATATTTCAGGAGCCGCAAGCTAATGAGCAATCATTACTACCACCAAGTTTGTCTAGCCTCACGCCAATAGTGGAGTTAAGATCCTCGAAGATTCTAAGCACCCCTCTATGCGGAATACTGAGGGCCATACGTTGTGAATCTTCCATAATTATAGTGAAGATGAGAAAAAAGAAAGCAAAGAGAAAAGGAGGTGAGGATTGTTGTGACTTGTCAAATGTAATGAGACGGCAAGAAATGTGTAACGAATATGCCAGAATAATAGGTGCAGATATTGGCAAAGGAAAAACCCGTGACTGAATGAAGACTTAACCTTGAGCTGCCTTGGCCAGTCCTAGATAAATCCAAAGACCTTCAGTTGTAGTATTGCATTGGGCATCTGGAATATTGGCCAACCTCCTTCTAACACACACACACACACACATATATATATATATATATATATATATATATATATATATATATATATATATATATATATATATATATAATATATATATATATATATATATATATATATATATATATATATATATATATATATATATATATATATATATATATATATATATATATATATATATATATATATATATATATATATATATATATATATATATATATATATATATATATATATATATATATATATATATATATATATATATATATATATATATATATATATATATATATATATGTATATATATATATATATATATATATATATATATATATATATATATATATATATACATATATATATATATATATATATATATATATATATATATATATATATATATATATATATATATATGTATATATATATATATATATATATATATATATATATATATATATATATATATATATATATATATATATATATATATATATATAAATATATTTGTATATATATATATATATATATATATATATATATATATATATATATATATATATATATATATATATATATATATATGTATATATATATATATATATATATATATATATATATATATATATATATATATATATATATACATATATATATATATATATATATATATATATATATATATATATATATATATATATATATATATATATATATATATATATATATATATATATATATATATATATATATATAATATATATATATATATGTATATATATATATATATATATATATATATATATATATATATATATATATATATATATATATATATATATATATATATATATATATATATATATGTATATATATATTTATATATATATATATATATATATATATATATATATATATATATATATATATATATATATATTTATATATATATATATATATATATATATATATATATATATATATATGTGTGTGTGTGTGTGTGTGTGTGTGTGTGTGTGATTACCTAATTGTGTTTAAGGGAAAGAGCCCAAAGCTCGTATCTTCCCGTCTCCTCATCGGTTCCATTTTATACTTAGTGATACTTATCATACCTGTCCTTAAAACTATGGATTGAGATAGCATTAACTACCTCCTCGCTTAGCCAATTCCAGTTATCAACTACTCTTACACTGAAAAAGTATTTCCTTACATCCTGCAAAGAAGTTTTCTTACGAAGCTTCAAACTATGACATCTAGTTCTAGAGCCAGCCATATCAAAATATCGATCCCTATCCACTCTATCATAACCATGAAGGAATTTAAAGACTGTTACCATATCCCCCATCAATCTTCTAGCTTCGAGTGATGGTAAGTCTAATTCCCTCAGCTTCTCATCTTAACTGAGATTGCGTATTTCTGGCACCAGTTTCGTGGCATGTCTTTGAACTTTTTCCAGCTTTGCTATGTGCTTTTCAAGTGCGGATTCTAAAAGGGAGATGCATATTCGAGTTTTGGCCTCACATAGGTTACATAAATATTTCTGAACATTTCCTTGTCCATATGTCTGAAGGCTACCCTTACATTTGATAAGAATGCATATGCTGCCCTTACTATGCCATTTATATGTATTTCTGGAGACAAATCTGCCATTATGTTTACTCCTAGATCTCTCTCATTTTCTGTCTCTTGAAATTGTACTCAAGCCACCGAGTAGTCAAGCCTGGGCCTTCTTGCACTTGTACCCATTCTCATTACCTTACATTTTGAAGTATTGAATTTCATTAGCCACTTTTCTGACTCGTGCAGACTATTTAGATCTTCCTGAAGTTCTCTACCATTGTTCTCGTTTCCTACTTTCTTCACAATCTTTGCATCATCTGCAAACATATTCATGAATGAATTTACAGACTCTGGTAGGTCATTTACATATACAAGGAACAAAAGTGGCCCTAAAACTGAACCCTGTGGAACTCCACTACTAACTCTTCTCCATTCAGACATTGAGTGTCTTACTTTAACCCTCTGTTCCCTTCCTTCTAAGTAAGTTTTTATCCATTCCAAGACATTTCCACCTATTCTAGTCATTGCTTACAGCTTCCTAATAAGTCTCCCATGTAGAACAGTGTCAAGCGCTTTCTGGAAGTCTAGGAATATGCAATCTGTCCAGCCCTCGCTTTCCTGTAAGATTCGGCTTACCTCATCATAAAATTCTCTGCAATCTTAGGGGGTGGGGTATTTTCTACTGTAAATACTGACCGAAACTCCTTGTTCAATTCTTTGCAGATGTCTTCATCCGTCTCAGTGATACTTCCATCCGCTCTCTTTATCCTTAAAACCTGTTGTTTTACCTTAAGTTTTCCTCTGATAAAGCTGTGGAAAAGGTTGGGATTTTCTTCAGCCTTCCTGGTGATGTCCCTCTCATAGTATCTCTCTGCCTCTCTTCTTTTACTTAGGTAGTCATTTCTTGCTCTTTTGTAGGTTTACCAGGCATTTATGTTTTTTCTCCTCCTATGCCTTTTCCAGCATTTGTCTCTCCACTCCTCAGCTCTTTTCCACTCATTATCAAACCATTTCTCTCTGGCATGAATTACACGTACTTTGGTGAAAAGATGTCATACATTTCTTGTACAGATTTGTTGTAAAATAAAGTTCTCCAGTCAATAACTATAAAAAGCTCATTAATTTTGATGTAATCTCCTTTCGGATAGTTCCTCCTCTTGTCCTCAGTGCCTCTACTCTCAGGCAGAATATCTTCAATGATATACTCCATCAACAACACACAGTGGTCACTCTTTCCAATTGGTGGTTCATACTCAATTTTTTCATTATCCAACACATTATCTGTGAATACTAGATCAAGTAGTGATGGCTCATCCCCACCCCTGGCCCTCGTTGGTTCCATTACATGTTGGTGTAGGAAATTCCCTAGTACGCAATCTAGGAATCTTGCCCCGAATGAGTCCTCACCACTGTGTGGGTCAAGATATATCCAATCTATCTCTTTATGATTAAAATCTCCCATAATCAAAATCATACACTTTCTCTCCTGTGCCATGTTAACAACTGAGTTTATGACTTCAGTAGTACCTATATCACTTTCCTCATAAACTTCAAGCCTATTCTGGTTCCTTGGTTGGTTATATACAACAGTTATTATAATGCTCTCTGACCCAGTATTTATGCGAGCAACTAGAAATTCCTTGACCTCACTTTCTATAGCCAAGTTTATTTCTTCAACTTGAATCCTTTCACTTATGAGCAGTGCTATCCCTCCACCAGTCCTCTCAGATCTTTCAACCCTTAATATTCTGAAGCCCTTAGGAAAAACTGTGACACTGTTTATGTCCTCACTCAACTTAGTCTCTGTAATTGCTACTAAATCTGCCTTACTGTTGTGAATCCTATCGTTTAATTCTACTGCCTTACCAGCTAATCCATCAGCATTTGTGTATAACAATCTTAATGAGGCACCATCCCCTGATCTTCTGCCATTATCTTCTTTATCTCCCCTTTGTCTTGAAGAACCCTGAAATGAAAATTTTTCTTCTCCTCTTCATTTCTTTCCTCATTTAATCTTCTTGCCTCTTGCAACAAGTTTTTTATCTTTCCCATCTCTTCCTGTGTTCTGTATCGTCTAATAAACACTTATTTGAATTCTTGAAGGTCTTTTAGACTTTTTTTTTCTCTCAACAATATTTCCCTACATATTTCCCATCTCTCAAAGGTTACTTTTGTTGGTCTCGGCTTTCCTTCCCTCGAATATTTGCCTAGTTGGTGAATGTTTACAATATCCTCAGGACCACAAACTACTCCAAGCTTACTTATCAGGTCAACAACCCAGCTTTATTTTCTTCAAGTCTCCCCTGCCATGTTGGCTCCTGGGATTCGCTTATGCCTGAGATTACCACTGTCTTTTTTTTTATCAAGTGCCTGTTTAATCAGTGGATTTGCCCTTTCCATCACAACGTTTTTCATTTTTTTTATTACTGTCTCTTTATAGTCAACTGTTTGTATGTTTTCCAGTGCCACCACCTTTACAGCCTCTTTTACTGCCGCATTCCTCTTTAGTGCATCAGCAAAGGAAGTTTTCACGCATCATGTTCCATATTCAGCTCCTGGAACTCTTTCCTAAACTGTTCAATATTTTCCTTAATCTGGACATTCCAAGCTATAATCTCGTCTCTCTCAGAAGAGAGCAGTGTGTGTGTGTGTGTGTGTGTGTGTGTGTGTTTGTGTGTGTGTGTGTGTGTGTGTGTGTGTGTGTGTGTGTGTGTGTGTGTGTGTGTGTGTGTGTGTGTGTGTGTGTGTGTGTGTGTGTGTGCGTATGTGTGTGGAAGTGAGTGTTTACACGCGTGTGCTTGTGCATGTGTGTGTGTGTATGTGTTTGTGTGTACAACAAGTCACACATTTTTTCTTGGTGTACAAATCACTCACATTGTCTAGATGTCCAAATTATCCTTAACTCCTCTTGGGATCCAAATCATTCTAGCTTTCTCCTAGCCTCCAAATCACTCTAACCAATTCTTTACTTCCATATTACTCGTACTTTGTCTAAGAGCAAAAATCATTTATACGTAGTCTTGTTTTCAACTCAATATAACTTTCTCTTTACGTACAAATCATTCTTGCTCTGTCTTGGTGTCTATAATTTTCACACTTTCTCTTGATGTCCAAGTCATTCTCACTCTTTTTATGGTGACTAAATCACTTACTTTTTCTTGGAATCAAAATTATTCATTTTCTCTTTCCATAAAAAAAAATTCTCACTTACTCATAACAGCCAAATCTCTCTTTCTCTGTTTTATTATCCGAAACACTCGTTTCTTCCTCTTGACATTCGAATAACTTCATCTTCTCTTGGTATCCAGATCACTCTAACTTTCTCTTGGCATGCATATCACTTACTTCTGCATTGATTTGGAGTTTACTTTCTTGACGTAAAAATCACTCATTTCATTTTGGCATCGGAATCGCTCACTGTTTTCTTGCATCCCTTTTGCTCTTACTTTCTCTTGGCATTTTAATTAATCTCACCATCACTTGGAATCAGAGTCATCGGCTTCCTATTAGATTCAAAACACTCTCTCTTCATCTTGGCAGTCAAATTGCTCTCACTGTCTCTTTACGTTATTATCACTCTCATTATTTTTGGTGTTTAAATCACCCTCATTTTCTATTCACTTTCATTCACTCTCACTTCATAGGTGCATAATTTACTCTCACTTTCTCTTGGCATCAAAATAATTCACTTTTTCTTGGTTTATAATTCACTGTCTGACGGTATTGACATAAAAATTCTTCTCCCTTTTCAATAGTCTACAAATCACTAACTCTTTTGGCATCTGAAACACTCTTCCATTCTCTAGACATACAAATTATTCACGCATTGTTTTGGCTTTCAAATTACTTACTTTCTCTTGGTATCCAAATTATTCCCCATTTCTCTTGGCATAATAACTATGCACGCATTGATTTGGCATGTTATACTTTCCATTCTCTCCAGACGTATAAAGTACTCTTGATTTATTATGACATCGAAATTGAAGTCAATTTCACATGGCATCCCAGTTACCCTCACATTCTCATGACATACCAACTACTTTCACTTTCTCTTGGCTTCAAATCTTTTTCTTTTTGGCAACGCTATCATTCTTACTTTCTCTTTGTTAAGAATAAACTCTTGCTTCTCTTTGCATTCATAGCGCTCTAGCTTGACATCCTAATCACTTTCATTTTTTCGGCATACAAATCAGTATCGTTTTGTCTTGACATCCAAATCTGCTTTGCTTTTTCTCGGCATCCAAGTCACTTATTCTCTCTTAGCATTCAAATCGTTCTCCCCTTCTCTTGGCATATATATTACTCTCGAGTTTTCAGACGTACAAATCATTCTCTTGGCATCCAAATCACCCAAACTTTCTCTTTGCCTCGTAATCACTCATACAATTTATTTGCTTACAAACTGTTCCTGATTTGACATAGTGACTAAATCACTCTCTCTTTCTAGAGGTCCATATCATGCTCATATTGTCTCCATGTCCAAATTATTTTTATTTTTTCTCTACATCCAAGTCACTTTCACTTTGTCGTGGTATACATATCATTGGCACTTTCTCTTGGCGTCTATATCACTTGTATCTTCTCTTGGCATAAATATCACAGATTTCCTCCTGGCAAGCAAATTGCTTTTGCTACAAATCATTTGTGCATTTCCTTGCAGTTCAAATTACTCACTTTCTCTTGTCTTTCAAATAACACTCACTTTGTCTACGCATTCAAAGAACTTTCACTTTCTGTTGGCTTACAGATCACACTCTCTTTATCTTCGCATTCGAATCACTTTCACCTTCTCTTGAAATTCAAGTCAATCACTTTTTCTTGTCACTGAAATTGCTCTCACTTTCTCTTTTCAGCCAAATCACTCTCATTTCTTCTTGGTTTCTAAATCACCCTCACTTTCTCTTCACATTTGAACCATTCTCACTTTCTTTAAGTGTATGATTTATTTTCATTTTCTCTTGGCATCAAAATCATTTTTTGGGGGGTCTACAAATCACTCTCAGTCTCTTTTGGCATATAAATTACTCTTCCTTCCATGTGGCATACAAAATAAGTTCACCTTTATTTTGGCATCTAAAACACTCCTCCATTCTTTAGACATACAAATCACTCATGCACTGTTTGGCATTCAATACACTCTCACTTTCTTTTGCAATCCAAATCCTTCTTCACTTTTCTTGGTATAATATCAGTCAAGCATTGTTTTGGCATTCAAATCATTCTCATTGTGCAAATAACTCTCACTTTATTTTGACATCCACATTACTCTCGGTTTCTCATGACATCCCAATTACTCTCATTTTCTCTTGCCATCCCAGTTATTCACACTTCTTATCATTCATATCAAATTTTTTTTCTCTTGGTATCCCTATCTTTCTCACTTTCTATTGGTTTAGAATAATCTCAGATTTTCTCGGCAATCATAGCGATCTGCTGTAATATCTTAATCATTCTCAATTTTTCTCAGCACGTATATCAAGCTCACTTTTTAACCATTCTTGATTTTTTTAGGCATCCAAGTCACTCTCTTAGAATCCAAATCATTCCCCCTTCCCTTGGCATACAAATCTCTCTATTTATTAGACGTGTAAATTAATCTCACATTCTCTTGACATCTAATTCATTCTAACTCTCTTTTGGCCTCCAAATAATTTACACAGTTTCTTTGATTACAAATTGCTCTTGATTTCCCATGGTGCCAAAATCACGCTCCCTTTCTTGATGTCCAATTCAAGGTCATTTTCTTTTCATGTCCAAGTTATTCTTACTTTTATTTACATCTACATTACTCACTCTCAATTTTTCTTAGCGTACAAATCATTGTCACTTTATCTTAGAGACTAAATTACTCTTACTATCTCTTGAAATCGATATTAATGACGTTTTCCAGGCATGCATATCATGCTTACTTGAAAATTACTCTTGCACTTCCTTGGCGTTGGAATCATTCTCTCTTGATTTACAAATCACATTCACTTTGTTTTTGAAATATAATCACTTTTACTTTTTTCTTACCATCCAAATAACTCACTCTCTCTTAGCATTCCATTCACACACTTCCTCTCGGTGTACAAATCACTCTCACTTTGTCTGGAAGTCTAAACCATGCTCTCTTTCTATTGGGGTCCAAATCATTCTAACTTTCTCTTAGCCTCCATATTACGCTAACTATTTCTGTGCCTCCAAATTACTTGCACTTAGTGTTAGTCCACAAATCACTTACACATTGTCTTGGTGTTCAGTTTATTCTCAAGTACTCTTAGCGTACAAATCACTCCCGTGTTTGTCTTGGTATCCAAATCTTTCTCACCTTCTCTTGATGTCCAAGTCACTCTCACTCTCTCTTGGCGTTCAAATCACTCTCTTTTGATATCTATATCACCCATTTTCTCTTTGCATAAAAAGCTTTCTTGTTTACTCTAGACATCCAAATTACTCTCTATTTGTCTCGTAATCCGAATCATTCTTTCGGCCTCTTGTCGTCCAAATTAATACCATCTTCATTTGGAATCGTTCTCACTCTCTCTGGGCATCCAAGTCATTTGCACTCTCTCTTGTCATCCAGATTAATCACACTTTTATATTTGGCATCCAAATCACTCTCCGGTTCTCATGGCGTCCAAATCATGCTCCCAATCTCTTCTCATAAAATTCACTCACGCCTTGTTATGGCATCCAAGTCACCATCACTCTCACAAGTCATAGACATCAGTCCTGTTTTGTCTTAGTTTCCAAATCATTCTGATTTTCTCTTGCTGTCAAAATCAATCTCAACATTTCAAGGCATCTAAATAGATTTAACTTTCTCTTATCATCCACGTCATTTTTGCATTCTCTTAGTGTTCAATTTACTTAATTTTCTCTTTGCATGCAAATAACTCTCACTATCTCTTGGCATATAAATCACTCCTCTTTCTCTAGGCATTCTTATTACTCTCACTTTACCATGGCATACAAATCACACACGTTCTCTTGGTAGCTATTTCAGTCTCATTTTCTCTTGGCATCTAGATCATTCTCACTTTCTCTTGGTAGCCAGATCACTTTCACAATTTTTTGGCGCCAAGTAACTACCATATTCTCTTGGCATCCATATCATTCTTACTCACTCTTAGCATACAGATCATGCTCTCTTTCTCTTGGCATCTAAGGCATTATAATTTTTTTGGGCATCCAAATCATTCACACTTTCTCATGTAATCTACAATGCTAATTTTGCTTACTATCTAAATCACTCACTCTCTCTAAATGTTTAAATCATTCTACATTTTTCCTGGCGTATATATCGCTCTTGCATTGTTTTGCCATACAAGTCATACTTACTCTCTCTAGGAATCCATATCACTCACTTTCTTTTGAAATCCACATCACTCACACTCTCAGTTGGCACACAAATCACTCCTGCTTTGTTTTGCCTTCAAATTACCTTTACTTCTCTCGGGGTTCGGTAATTCTCACTTTTTTTGTGGGCTAAATCATTCCCACTTACTTTTGGTGTCCTTATCACAATACTTTTGCTTTTCATCCAGTTCACTCTCACTTTCTTTTGGCCTCCACATTAGTTTGCTTTTTCATGTTACACAAATAATTCACGCATTATCTTGCTATCCAAATAATTTTCACTTTCTCATGGCACACAAATCACTCTTGCTTTGTCCTGATATCTAAATCACTCCTGTTTTCTACTGGGACCTATATCAATCTCACTTTCTTTTGGCGACCAAATCGCAATCACTTATACTCTGTCTTGAGTCCAAATCAGTTTGACTTCCTTTTGGCGCATAAACCACTCTTACTTTGTCTTTGCATTCAAATAGCTCTTGTTCTCTTGGCATCTAAATCACTCTCCACTACTCTTGGTATACAAAGCGCTCTCATTTTCTCTTGGCATACATATCACTAATTTTCTCTTGGCATGGAAATCATTCATGCTTTCTCATGGTGTCTAAATCACTCTCAATATCTCTGTGCATTCATATAATTCTCATTTTCTCTTGACATCTACATCATTAACACTTTCTCCTAGTATCCAAATCATTCTCACTTTCTCATTACATCCGAATTACTCTCCCTTTATGTTATTGTACAAATCTCTATACTATGACTTGGCATCGAAATATCTCTTTCTTTCTATTGATGCCTGAGTAGCTTTTATTTTCCTTTGAAGCCGAAAAGTTTTCACCTTCTCTTGGCATGCTGTTCACTCTCTCTTTGTTATGACGTCCAAATCTCTCTCACTTTCTCTTGGTGTCTATATCAGTCACCTTCTTTTATTGTCCAAGTTGCTTACTTTCTCTTGGTGTTCAAATAACTTATGTATAGGTTTGGCATCTAAATCGCCCTATCTTTCTCCTCGTGTCCAAATCACTCTCAGTTTTTCTTGGTATCAAAGTCACTCTCACTTTTTGCTGTTATCCGAGTCACTCACTTTCTCTTGGCTTCCAGATCACTCTCACTATATCTCGCTTTGTCCTAATTTTCAAATTATTATTCTAATCAATGGCGTGTCGGGAGAGAGGTAAAAATTTCAGTGTAGAATAGGTACAGTAGTGCCCTCTCTATGGCTGAGTAACTGCAATAAAGATCTAATTCTCTCTTTTATATAGACCTCTGTGGTTCAGTGGAGTAACCTGTAGACTTGTATTCTACAAGCCCCATATCCGAATTGAGACAATAGGCTGTAGATTTCTTGGGAACAATTGAATTCTTGTAATAACTTTACATAGCTCTATTGAGTGGTTACCATCAGTCCAATTAAGGAGGAGAACTGATTCTGAGAAGTAATCACTAGCTGGTTGTAAGAAAGGCTAAAATGTCAGTGTAGAATAGGTGAAGTAGTACCCTTCGTAATTCTGCCTAACTTCAGTAGCAGTTTGTGTTTCACTCTTATGTAGATCTTTGTGGTTCAGCACTAATCTCTGGACTCCTATTCTACAGGTCTCAAGTGCATATCCCTACAGTATAAGGTATATTATTTGAATATATATATAAAAAAAATGCATCATTGCATGGAATTGGTTTATGAATTGGTTAACTTTGATCCATATTGGAGAGGAGAATTACATGTGTGTACTAACCACTGGCTGATCGAGGGGTAATAGTTTCAGAGTAGAATGAGCGTAGTCATGCCTTTTGTAATCTGTGTAACTTCAATAGAAGTTCCAGCATGCTCTCTTTTATAGATTTTTGTGGCTCATTGTTTTATGCTGTTGACTACTGTTCAAAGGTCCAACGGTTCAGTTTCAACTTTAGAAAGAGGTTATTTTGAAACCATAGAAATGTATAGTTTTATTGCACTGTTCAGTCACTTGGTTAACGACGGTCCATATTGAGGAAGAGAATTAAATGTGTGTGCTGATCACTGGCCTGGCTGTAGGTAGGAAAAAATTTCAGAGTTGAATAGGTGCAGTAGTGCCCTCTGTAAATCTGAGTAACTTCAGTAGATATTTTAGTTCTCTCTCTTATATAGACCTCTGTGGCTCAGCAGACTAAGCTGTGGACTCCTAGTCTATCGGTAATAGGTTAGAATCTCTACTACAGGAGGTAGAATATTTGGAAACATTTTAAGGATGTATAATTGCATTGCCTTGTTCCATTAACTGGTTAACCTTGGTCCATATTGAGGATTATTATTAATTGTGTGTGGTGATCACTATCCAAACGGGACTGAGGTAAAATTACAAAACCTAACTGTGATACATCTGTGCCCAGAAATTACAGACCAATAATCATCTC
The DNA here is from genome assembly GCA_037179515.1 of Halocaridina rubra. Taxonomy (NCBI): domain Eukaryota; kingdom Metazoa; phylum Arthropoda; class Malacostraca; order Decapoda; family Atyidae; genus Halocaridina; species Halocaridina rubra. The sequence goes on along the minus strand of JAXCGZ010013397.1, from coordinate 43,838 downwards.
AAACACCTTTTCAAAATTGTTAGAAATATTTATTCTTGCAGAATGTGAAGGGCATAAATTTCACGACCTTCAATTTGGATTTGTACCAAATAGAGGAACCACAATGGCTACCGCCCTCGCCCATGATATACAATATATAAACTCAAATGGCTCCCCTGTATATGACTGCTCTTTAGATGCAGAAGGTACTTTTGATGGAATACCACATGGTAGTCTATTCAAAAAAGCACAAGGCATCATTGCAGACATGTACTAGTTGATACTTGTGTATTGGTACTGCAGACTAACTGTTCAAATTAAATGGGGTGATATAGTGAGTGAGGAAATCCCAATAAAGAAGGGAACTAGGCAAGGGGGCCTTTCATCTCCTTTCTTGTTCAACTTATTTTATCAAGACATGATAGATAACCTATCATATATGGAAGGAGGCATCATGATTGATGATGTAAGTTATAATGTGCTCTGTTATGCAGACGACATATTATTATTTAGTGCTACTGTCGCTGGACTGCAAACCTTAATTATGTCAATGAATATATTATCAATCATGGACTGAATTCAACCCAGAGAAAACTCTTTGCACGACATATGGTAAAAGCAACTTTAAGAACAGAAAATGGCTCCTCGAAGATTCATGTCTGCAAGAAGTTGACAGTTTAAAATATCTAGGAGTTTGTCTGTCCAGTGATAAGAGTGCCCATGCAAACTCAAGGATCAAGGCGGCACGTGGAGCCTTCTTTGCATTAAATAGTACGGGTGTATTTTTTAATGGTTCAGCATCAGCATCAATTTCATACTTATTTAGCACAACAATACGCCCTGTGCTCATATATGGGCATCAGTCCGTCTCACAATGCAAAAGGGTAATGGAAGAGTCAGAAAAACTACAGAGTAAACCCTTGAAATCAGCAATAAACTCAAAACACACATGTAAAAGTACGCCCCTGCTTGATGCAATGAAGGTTACACATATTGGTCTCTCTATTAAACAGCAGGAGATTACATTACTTAAAAATTGTATGCTTTCAAGTTCACGAACTGCAAAATTTTGCAACTATATGCTGCGATTATACTTAAGCAATAAAAAAAAAGAGATGAAAGAAACCTAGTTGGTAGAGCAATGAATACATATAAAAATTATAATTTGTCTTTTGTTAAATAAATATGTGAAACACATTATGTTAAAGATAACTTCAAAATAGTATTCTCAAAAATTGATGGTCTAGTCGACTCTATTATAGCTCTCTCCAGCAATCTGAATAACGATAATAGAGAAAAGATGAATGCTTTGCTGTCTCCATTTTAGAATTTTTCTTATAGCAATATGAATATGCAACGTAACATATATGTTTTCTTGTAAAAATCCTATTATATTCCTATGTATGCTATTTATCTCCTCTGGAGGCTTAACAAAATTATTATTATTATTATTATTATTATTATTATTATTATTATTATTATTATTATTATTATAAATAACGCATTATTTATAATAATAATAATAATAATAATAATAATAATAATAATAATAATAATAATAATAATAATAATAATAATAATAATAATAATAATAATAATAATAATAATAATAATAATAGGGAGGGGGGTAAGAATACTTCCTCTGTGTTCCCCTGCGTGTCGTAAAAGTCGACTAAGTGGGGCAGAGCGAGGGGGAATCCCTTCCTCTGTATTTAATTCCTACAAAAAGTCAAAGTTATGTCTTTGACTCAGCCACCCTCCTTATAAGGGGGAATATGGCTTTGATATATGGATGATTTATTATTATTATTATTATTATTATTATTATTATTATTATTATTATTATTATTATTATTATTATTATTATTATTATTATTATTATTAATAGTCTCCGTGGCAAAATGGTAGCGTCTGCGACTCTGAGGCGGCAGGTCGAGGTTTTGCGCCCCGTCACGGACTGAGGTTAGTAAGGGCATACACTCAGGGTAACGATTACATCTGCCAAAACAAGTCCTTCGTAAGAAGGCAACCGTCCTAGCCCTTAGTAGAAAAGGGAGTTCGTGACATAAAACCGAATCCATTATTATTATTATTATTATTATTATTATTATTATTATTATTATTATTATTATTATTATTATTATTATTATTATTATTATTATTATTATTATTATTATTATTATTATTATTATTATTATTATCATTATTATTATTATTATTATTACCATTATTATTATTAATAGGTACAGCAGTATTCTCTGTAAATCTGAGTAACTCCAACAGAAATTTTTGTTCCCCCTTTTATATAGACCTATGTTGCTCAACTCACTAAGCTGTGGACCCCCCTTCTACAGGTTCCAGGTTCAAATTCCTGCAGTAGGAGGTAGATTATTTGAAAACATTCAAAAATGAGTAATTAAACTGTATTGTGGTTTCAATTGGCTAAACTCAATCCGTATGGAAGAGGAGAATTGCCAGCTTAATATATCAGAGGTATAATAAGTGCAGTGGTGCCCTCTGATAATCTGTATAAATTCAGTAGACGTTCCAGTTCTCGCTTTTAAATAAACCTCTTTAGCTTTACCCACTTTAGCTGTGGACTTATGTGCTACAAGTCTCATATTCGAATCCCTAAGCATTTAGATATGCATAATTGCATTCTTATTGTTCTATTAATTAGTTAATCTCGAAGAAAAATTAAATGTGTGTCCTGATTACTTCCAAGTCGGTAGAGAGGTTAAAATTTCAGTGTAGAATAGTAGAGCCCTTTGAAAGTATGAGTAACTTCAGTGCAAGGTCTCTTTTTTATATAGACTTCTGTGGCTCAGCGGACTAAGCTGTGGACTTGTGTTCTATAGATTCTAGGTTCAAATCCCAACAGTAGAAGGTAAAGTATTTGGAATATATCTAAGTACGTAATTGCACTGTGTTGTTCTTGCCATTATAATTATCATTTCTCTCTCTCTCTCATCTCTCTCTCTCTCTCTCTCTCTCTCTTCTCTCTCTCTCTCTCTCTCTCTCTCTCTCTCTCTCTCTCTCTCTCTCTCTCTCTCTCTCCTCATACATATTGCATACATGTTCTCTTCTCTCTCTCTCTCTCTCTCTCCTCATACATATTGCATACATGTTCTCTCTCTCTCTCTCTCTCTCTCTCTCTCTCTCTCTCTCCTCGTCTCTCTCTCTCTCTCGTCTCTCTCTCTCCTCTCTCTCTCGTCTCTCTCTCTCTCTCTCTCTCTCTCTCTCTCTCTCTCTCTCTCTCTCCTCTTACATATTGCATACATGCTCTCTCTATCTCTCTCTCTCTCTCTCTCTCTCTCTCTCTCTCTTCTCTCTCTCTCTCTCTCTCTCTCTCTCTCTCTCTCTCTCTCTCTCTCTCTCCTCTTACATATTGCATACATGCTCTCTCTCTCTCTCTCTCTCTCTCTCATCTCTCTCTCTCTCTCTCTCTCTCTCTCTCTCTCTCTCTCTCTCTCTCTCTCTCTCTCTCTCTCTCTCTCTCTCGTCTCTCTCTCTCTCTCTCTCTCTCTTTGACTTTGACTTTGACTCTCTCTCTCTCTCTCTCTCTCTCTCTCTCTCTCTCTCTCTCTCTCTCTCTCTCTCTCTCTCTCTCTCTCTCTCTCTCTCTCTCCTCTTACATATTGCATACATGCTCTCTCTCTCTCTCTCTCTCTCTCTCTCTCTCTCTCTCTCTCTCTCTCTCTCTCTCTCTCTCTTCTCTCTCTCTCTCTCTCTCTCTCTCTCTCTCTCTCTCTCTCTTTCTTTCTCTTTTTTTTGCTGCCTCTCCTCCTCCTGCATATTGTATTCATGCTCGCTCTCTCTCTCTCTCTCTCTCTCTCTCTCTCTCTCTCTCTCTCTCTCT